>JBBBDQ010000139.1:3805000-3875000 GCA_037127315.1 Ascarosepion bandense | reverse complement strand
CAATATATATGAAGTGGACATTGCAGTCAACACGCAACAGTGACAGTATGTTCCAGGGTTATACGCACTAATCTGATGATTACATATAAGCATGAAAAAACTGTTGCCGAAGAGTGTTGTAATTCACAAATTTGGCGAAAACCTGGTTTGGCATGTTGAATAGCACGGCGATCATTATCCTGTGGTAATAGCACATCGCTTTTCTGCAAGCCAAGTTTCCGTTGCACTTGCAAACGACCATCACTTGCAGGAGAGCAAAAAGGCTCTATTCATTGAATAATATAAAGTACCAATCAATATCCTACTGGAGCCTCTCGCAATAAGAGTTCATGTATTTTTTGTGGTGTAAAAATAAATCTGTCAAGCGGTACACGTGCTTCTAATTATGTATCACCAATAATTCATAATGACACATCTGAGGCCACATTTACTCTTCTGCTGAATTCCTTAAAATGTTGCTCTTCGCTTACTTTTGGTTATCCAAAATGTCGTCTGCGAGTGTCAGAATGCTCGTCTGCCCATTGTTGTGAGCATCGTAGCACAACCGGTGTTTCACAGATAACATATAAAGCAATTCTATAATATTACTATCCATCCTATCGATGGCCCACAGTCCATGCTCTCTTAAAAGTCCACAATTTGACCACATTTTAGCAGCTGTAATTGAACAAAAAGAGTTCATGTGGATATAATCGTTAGTAGGTTCCACTGACTTGAACCAAAGAGTTTTGAGTTCAGTACCTGGCTACGACAGTGGTGAACAAATGGAGATGACTACATGGCTACCAGAATTGACATCGCACATGGAATGAGAATGATATATTCCAGTGATCAAAATCCAGTGATAAAAGGTTTGGTTCAAAATTACTAGCACCTGAAGAAGGTCGGAGCGTAGAACGGCCGAAACGTCGTAAACATGGCAATAAAGATGCCGACAGCAGTACAAGCAATGTAAATAATGGGAGAACATGTACACACTCATGTTTCCATGACGTGACATCTATATGTACTGAATTTATTCACGACTTTGAACCTTGTTAATTCATGTATCAGGATCGAAAACAGAAACAGTGCAATATTATGACTACATTACAATATGAATAAAATCTTTGAAGAGTGAACCATACCCAGAATGCACTTATGGTACCCAACTCAAAATCGGCATTGCCATTCACGATGTCACAGTTAGATTTCCCCTCAATATTTTCTACATTAGTGGCGTATATGTAGCTACATCTGAATGTAGAATTAACCTAGATTAATTGTTTGAAATAACTGGAAGTTAGTATATATATATATATATATATATATAATTTCTCTAATAATCAGGTTGGTAGATGTCCATGAATAAATATACTGTTTGATAACGGACCGTCTGTTCAAATATGGCCATCGACTACAAATAATGTTTAATAAAATCTTTCGAATTAATAAATGAAAAAGACTCTACTCTGCACTGTTAAGCCCTGCATCACCACTGAAGATCATAAACACGGTTACGAAATTAACTAGCCCACCAGGATTATCAACTCCACAAGATCTAAAATTGGCAAAATCAGCAAAACCATCATCGACAGAATCAACTTTCAAATTAAAGCACGCCTAGGATTAATTCAATGGATTAACACTAATGATGTCACCCACTGGTTTAACTGAATAAATAATAAGACCAATTGTTCGTTTATCCAGTTTGACATCGAGTATTATTACCCTTCTATCTCCAAAGACATATTCACTTAGGCGTTAGAATTCGCCATGGAGTCTTACTATTTAACCAACGAGGAACGGATAATAATCAATAGTGCAAAAGAATCCCTACTCATCCACAATAATGAGCAGTGGAAAAAAAATCAAATGTGAGGACCTCTTTGACATCACAATCCGCAGAGTACTCAAATCCTGTTGGCCTAGTTATTTCGTACGACTGACGGTGTATAACGATATAAATATTAAGGATGTAGGGTTGTACAGAGTTGATAGTCTTGCAGTGAGAAAAAAAATACACTAATGTTAAAGCCAATAGAATTAGAAAATTAATATATAGAAAACTGAAAATTTTCAACCTTAAGGTAACTATAAAAACTAATCTAAATTTAAGTAAACTTCTTAGATATAACACTTGATCTAGTCAATATCACTTACTCTCCTTACTTAAAAATTAATGATAATTCTGTATACATCAACCATAAATCTAAGCACCCTTGATCAATCATAAATCATATACCCTTCTATATTAAAATTGGTTTTATAAACATAGCAAATTCTATGACACTGTCCTCAAAAACTTAAATATAATAAATATAATAATGACAACAACGATAATAGCAGAAAAAGAAAAATAATTTGGTATGCGCCTCCATTTAACCAGATGATAAGTACTAAGCTAGGGCATAAATTCCTCAAATTAGCTGAGGAACACTTCATTAAAAATAAACCCACTTAACAAAATTTTTCACAGAAATACTCATAAATTGAGTGATAGCTGTATGAATAACCTTGAGAATATCGCAAAAAACATGATAATATAATTTTAAACAGATATATGTTCTATTTCTACCATTGAAAATCCTAGAGTAATAAAATTTTATATCGGTTGTAGCAAGAATCCTTTTAAAACCTGCCATTATTATTACATCTTATCTTTTAATAATAAGACTTACTGCAATAGCACATCACTTTCTGCTTATTATTGGCAATTAAAAGATGCCAATAAAACCCCTACCGTAAAATGAAAAATATAAAAAAAAAACAGAATTTGTAAATCTCTACATGAACCATGTTTTCTATGTTTACAGAAAAATTCCAACTTATCTTGCAAAAACTAAACTTGCCGAATAAACGTTAGTGAAGTAACTTCTATCTGTCATCATCGTCTAAAATATACTTTAAATTATAGTTAATTTTTCCTAGTAACATATAACTATATAATCTGTAATTTAACCACTAGCGTATGCATTAATTCTCCCATCTTCTGATAATCAGTTTATTTCGGTAAACGGATAAATCACTCGCTAAGTCAACTACATACGTTTGTATTTTTTTAAACAAACTTTCCAGTCTTTGCCATTTTTCACTACTGTAAGTGAAAAATAACTTTAAAAAGTGTTAAAGATTCCTTTTCATGTGTGGCATCTATACACAGTTTTCTGTCTAGTAGTGGCTTCATGTGTTCCTTCGATATCTGTTCCCTATTCACCTGTCTCCCGTTGTCCGAATAGATATTTGTTGTGATATGTTGTATCGCTCCTCTTTGTCACCCCCGGATTTTTCTGAGAGTGTATTTTCTAGATCTTATGAAGTTCGCCCCTTTGTCTGTCGAATTTAGTTTTAATATTATTATTTATCGATAAATTGAAGGGGTCGCGATGGGGTCGCCTTTGGGTCCTTTGCCTGCTAATATTTTTGTTGATTTTCACGAGGCTTTATTATTTTCTTGTATTGAACATCCTCCAATGTATCATCGTTATATTGATGATACCTTTTGCCTTTTTAACAATGAGGGTGAACCCAATATATTTCTCACCGTATTAAATTCTGTCCATCTGTCCTTAAAATTTACCGTAGAAAAGAGTCTAATAGTTGTCTGTCTTTTTTAGATGTCTTAGTCCATAAAAGTGATGATGGTTTTCCGACTTCAGCATTTAGAAAAGCTACCTTTCCAGGATGTGCGTTGGATATCGGCTCGGAACGAGAAATCGGGGAGCCGAGTTCGAATTCCAGCTGAATTCATTGCATTCACTTACGCGCAAATAACCTTGGGAAAGGTATTAATCTATCTATTCCTTCCAGTTATGGGTTAAATAACAGGACGAATTGGGTTCTATAGCCTTGGTCGACAACCAGTCTACCGCAGAAAGCAATGGCAACCTACTGCGGGATGATCTTCTGCCCAGTCAGTCATGTCTCTTTCGAGACATGATCGCCCAAACGTGTATCACGTATGGCACTTAACTGACTGACCTTTTCAGGGTTGTATACACATTGGGACTCTTTCTGTTCACGTCAACGGAAAATTAATTTAATTAGAACACTGACTTTTCGAGCTCTTAAAATTTGTTCTAGTTCTTTCCTCTTCTGTGAAATGGATTTTATTAAGGTGACACTTTCTAAAAATTTTGGATTCCATTATGCGTGATGTCATTAATAAATTTCGTGAGGTAAAGCCGTATGTTGCTAAAAAATGTCCGATCTATCTGCGTCTTCCTTACATTGGTACAGAAGGTTTAATCTTCAGAAAAGCGGATTTCGCTTTCCATTAGCAAATGTTATTTTTCTGATAATGTTCGAGTAATATTTTTTTCTCGACCAATTCTTTTTTCCATTGGAAAGAATGTTTTGCCTCCACGTCACGTTAATTCTGTTGTTAATAAATTGGATTGTAGTTGCGGATGTGACAACATCGGTAGAATATCTCAGCGTTTGGAATTTAAAATTAAACAGCATTTACCCACCAGAATTTTAAAACCATCCGCAAGTAGTAGTAAACTAGTAAATACATCCTAGCCATCTATAGCACAACATGCTATAACTAGCAGGGAATGTTTGGATGCATTGCGTACAATGGACTGTTTTTCAATATTACATAAGTCGCACTCCATGCATCATCTAAAAGCTCTAGAGTGCATTTACATCAAATCTGGCAAGTCTCTCTGTAACCAGAGAACTTGCTTGTTATGTTTGAATGTGGTTTGACTAGTTCTTTTCATATTTTTCTCTCCCCCTCTCATTAAAATTATTTTATTTCCTAAGAATAAATTTCCCAGAAATTAAACTTGAGGAGATCTGGGACGAAACCGGTTGTTTATAATAGATTTTAGTGTTTAAAATGTCATCTAAATTCCACGTATTCCTTGCTGTTATAAAATGTTATACCATTAAGAATCTTTTCAAATATATATATATATATATATATATATATATATATATATATATTAGGGAATGGCAACCTGTGAATACGGAGAGGATAGTCCAAAATGTTTTATGTAATTAATATAAATTATCAATTAGAAAGAAATAGAGAGCTCAATGGATATTATCCAGAGCAAATACAGAGTGACCCAGAAAAAGGGAATTTTTGAAGTGTGTATTGGCAGACATGAACAAGTGGCAGCACTGCGAAACAGTGGCCTCACGAAGTAAACACTCTGCCATTTCAGTAACAATGGATCAAGATGAATTTCTAAGCAAGTTATGGATTTCAGATGAGGCACATTTTCATCTCACAGGTTACAGAAATAAGCAGAACTACCGTTACTGGGCAGACACAAATCCTAATGAAGTTCATGAGCGCTCTTCACACGCTAGCAAGGTGACACTATAATGTGCTTTTTCATTACATGAGATCATTGGACCTTATTTTTTTAAAAATGAACAGGGGATCTCAGTCCCTCTCACTGCGAATCGTTACGTAGAGACACCTGAATTGTACAATTTTTCACACGTTCAAGAAACCTGGTTTCAACAGAATGGAGCGACATCACACACTGCACGGTAATCACTGGTGGCTGTGCTAAAATTGTTCGGTAACCTTGTGATCCCGAGATCGGTAATGCCCCCACCTAGATCGCCAGATTTGTCCGTTTGTGGTTTTTTCTTGTGAGGCTATCTCAAGTGTAAAGTGTTCACGACTCTGGATGAATTAAAACAGAGCATTCAGGATGAAATTCATAGTATCCCAGCTGAGATGTTGCAGCGGTCAATGAGGAATCTCAGCAGCAGATTTAAGAATGCATTCGTACAGAAGGACGCCATCTACAGGACGTAATTTTCAAAAAATGAAAATTCCATAATTCTTTCTTCAATGGCATGTTTTAAGGTTTTAATTACTTTGTGTAAAATATTTTTCTTTCATCACTTTTGGTTTTATTGGACTGTTAAATATCTTTCCGCTTTTTTTGGTGGGATATTGAGAAGAAAACTCAACGCATAATTAAACGTAGCAGCAATTTAATGATTTTTTACGGTTGCCTCGTTCAAACTGTTGATGAATAAATAAATGTTAATTTCACTCATATTTTTTTAAAAAATATTTATTTAAATATTCTCAGTGAAATTAACTTTTATTTATTTATCAACGGTCTGCACGAGGCAATTGAAAAAAAAACTTTTTGCTGAATAATTCTGGACATGACCCACTTCCCAAAATTTGATGAAATGCACCAAACATCATAATTTTGAACGAGTCCCTGCTTTGCCATTGAGCCAAAAAATGCAGCATTGCCTCATATCCACATTATGTCAAATTCTATGAAGGAGATCATTATTTTCTTAATAACATTCGTCATAAACAAAACCAGTAAAATTTTCAGAATAGTCTTATATATAAATTTTCAATATTTGTTATGCTCAGAAATATTTACAATAACTTTTGTGTGGTGAAGTTTTATTATGCAACTCGAGCTTTTTTTAATCATCTTGTGAATAAATATATACGATATGATTTAAAGTTTGAAATGTGTCATTAGAAAAATATATTCCCGTGAGAAAAGATTTAATGTTTTTGAACGATCGAATCAGAATGTTGGAGAAACTTTGCAGAAAAATGTAAGTAAGATATTTGAAAACATGAAAACACGAAAAAAAAACTGTATTTACGAGGGTATGTAAAAAAAAAAGGCAATTTCTCCATAACATATTATAACAAATATTTAGATCTTTTACACTGCTTTCTGCTAATGCATGCTTGTAGTAGATATTCTTGTGGCCATGTGACCAACGTTTGAGTTTGATCACGCTAGTGTGCAACAGCTAGAAACAAAGCTCACCAATTGAAATGTTAAGATCATAACAACAAAACAGCGAGGAAGAATTAGTCTGAGTGTAAATAATGCAAATGTCTGGTTTACTAATATATATATATATATATATATATATATACATATACATATATATATATATATATATATATATATATGGGGGGGTGAGTGTGTGTGTGTCTGCGTGTGTGTTTGTGTGTGCGTGTGTTATCAGTATAGGATAAATACATATTTAAGGGCATGCGTTTATTAAGAGCAAATTTTGAAAAACAAATCAACTATTTTAAAAATAATTGCCTTCAACCTGTGTGTGTGTGTGTGTGTGTGTGTGTGTGTGTGTGTTTGTGTGTGTGTGTGTGTGTGTGTATCTGTGTGTGAATACAAGTTTCGTTGAATAACACTAACAAATATCTGCGAAAATGCTTGTATAAAGACAAGAAAAATTAAATAAAACCATAATCGCAGTACTTTGTCAGTGGTTTTTAACAAAATTTGTATAAAAGATGAGTTGCTGCCTATATATATATATATATATATATATATATATAGAGAGAGAGAGAGAGAGAGAGAGAGAGTTGTGTGTTAAGGCAACAATCTCCATTTTTATGCAGGTTTCATTAAAATGACATAGAAGGTGTTATTGTTAAGTTTTTATGCAATTTTTCATGTGATCTAAGGATAATTTTAGCTTTTATCCGGAATTGATTTTATTTTACGTGTAACAGAATTTATGTAGTGTTAGGTATTTTTAAAGAGTAGTGTGGACGTTTTATGTTTTAAACAGGTTAAGCAAGTTAGCGTGTTCGTAGTTGATATCATTAAATGTTGTGTTTTTCTTTTTTTATTAATAATGCTTCTACTACTTTTAGCCATATTTGCATGTGGATGATTCTATCATACATGTGTTGTCAACAAATATGTTACGGATGGGGTTGGTAGGTTTCAGTTTGTGTTTAAATGAAATCGAATTGAGCTTTGTTCTGAGAGATGCAACGTGAGTTTTCGCTTCAGTTTCGTTGTCGTGTGGCCTATATAGTTATTTAAGAAATCGGCTATATATATATATATATAAGGGAGAGAGAGAGGGGGAGAGAGAGATCGTTCTCTAGCTAAATATTTATACGTTTTGAAACGTAGAAAGTTGATATAGAAAAGAAGCCTTTCAAAACGATCAGAATTTCTCTTGAAAATTAAGACAAAAAATGAATCCTTCTAAAGGATGCAGATGTGGGGGTGAAAGTGAAATGATTGCTTTTTTTAACGATATATTTTTTCTGTTCAGGTTTTCTTTTCATTCCTTCTTTCCCGCTGTTTTTCTTCCTTGGATGCTGTTTGGCGTAGAAAGACTTACAGTGGCGATAAGGTCAGACAAGATATGCCAGACTTTGAGTCGTAACGAGTCGAGTAAAAAAAAGGTAGAGAGAGAAAAAAATTGGGGTTAAGCGATGGAGAGTAAAACCAAGAAGCTGTTTTGCTTTTGGGTGCATGGAGTGGTATGGTACAAAGACATTTCACCGGTGTGGGGAGGATCCTCGGAAGGAGTCGGCGAAGAAGGAGATAGCGCGAATTTGACGGGTGGTTGGGTGGAGAGAATGATCAAGTTGAAGACAATGAAGATATAAGAGAAAATGATGGTACAGAAATGAGGACGATGTATATATATATATATCGTCCTCATTTATATATATATATATATATATATATATATATATCGTCCTCATTAACGAGTAAATTCTCGTTACTGCAAGTCAAAATGATTGACGGAAAAGATAGTCAATATTAAAAAGTCACATATCTTACTGCTTCGTCCAGTGAGTATTGATTGCAAAATATATAAGGGTCTTCGTCAAGGTTAATAATGGGCGTAGCAGCATTTTGCAATCAATACTCACTGGACGAAACAGTAAGATATGTGACTTTTTAATATTGACTATCTTTTCCGTCAATCATTTTGACTTGCAGTAACGAGAATTTTTCGGAAAAATAATTAGTAATGGCACTTAGTGTATTGTAAAATGGACATGGTATGATTGCATTTCAAATTCTTATTTAATTGGTTTCAAAATCTATGGAACTGAATATGACTTTGAGTGAACTCTATCACTGCCTAAACAATATTACTTTCTCATTGCCTTGCTAGATCAGATAAAATTGAATAGTGAGTTCGATCCTCACTGGTTATCCCACACTTTCCTCCTTATGTCACATCTAAGCTACATTCAAGACAATAATGTCATTTTCTTTCAGGTCGTATGTGATTTGATTCTCCACAGCTTCCTTTTCTCTAATATATATGAAATATGATGACGTCTTTATAGTGGAATAATTTCCAGTTTCCTACTCCTCAAGGTAGTGAACAAAGTCTATTCAACTATTCAACCTATAGATAAAGGTGGAAGAAATTAATATATGCGTTTTCCGAGTGAATTACTTCGAAAGTGAAAACAAACGGTCTTCTTATGGAACGTGACCCCGGCCAACCGATTCCATTTTCTGTACCGATAAACTGTACGCTACCCGTTGTTATGATCTTAAATAAAGTTTGATAAGACAAAGAAGAGATAATAGTATTCTTTTGTGGACGCCATCCCAGTGATAAATGGGATGGGGAGAGACTAAGTCACAAGTACCCGAGTCTATGTTTGTAATCTACACAATTTCTTACCGTTCATATTAAGTATTGTTTCGTGTTTTTAAAAATAATGCTTTTCTATTTCGGTCGTGTTGTGTTAATAGATGTATGCTTATTTGTTTAAAATAAGAACCAATGCAAAATTCGAAGCTTTATATGTATTAGTTAGTACTTGGTAACAATATTTATAAAACATGACCGGTGATTACCGGTAGATTGAAGTTCGATGCAGGACATACAAGAACGTGTGACTGCCCATCTTTAAATTTCCTTTTATCTCTCTCGTCTTAGAGAGTTCTGATCAAGGTGCATAACTTGGTTCTCATTTGTGGAGCGAGTTAGCTCCCTTGTTATAATGCCCTTTCTAACAGATCGATAGAAAGATTCAAGAGAAATACCTTCTGTGTATCGCGTTTAAATTGATCTTCCAACAGAGATATCAAGACGATTCGCATCAGCCGATTCACAAAGTGTATTTTCGTTTACGGTCCTTTTCTCCTTCTATAATCGAAGCTCGCTCATTAACCTCTGAAGACTCGACAATAATCGATCTGGCTTATTCAGTAACAACACATCTTTTTGTTTTCTTTGGTAGAGCAAGTTAATCAATATTTCTTTTTCTTTTATGTGCCATGTTCCGTCAGGACGTAGGCAATCATAGCCTTTCACCTCTACCTGTCCCTTGCGGCAATCAACAAGTTTTTTGTTCTGCCATCCATCCGCTCAGTTTGTTACACGCTATTTTCCTCTGCTTCCCTTTCCTTCAATCTGCCCCGTCATAATCAGACTTTCCAAGCCTTCCTACCTCATTACGTAAGCTAGAAATTTCAATTACTTCTTCTTGGTGTTGGATGTGTGTTGTGAGGCAATAGATATCAGCTCAGAATGGGAAATCGGAGAAAAGACATGAATCCATTTCTTTTTCCTCCAGTTATAGGTTGAATAGAAAAACAGATTGTGTTCTAAAGCCTTGGTGAGCAACTACTATACAACAAAAATAACAGTATACCGCAACCTACTGCAAGAAAATCTTCTGCCTTGTCAGTCATAGATCGAAAAAGACATGATCACTTAAGTGTGTATCATGTAAGACACTAAACTGACTGACTGATTGACTTCGTGATTTTAAGTATGAATTCTTTTCCTTTTGTTTCCAATCTTCCAAAAACCTCATTGTTGCTTACATGTTTGGCCTGCGGTATCCTCAGCATCTTTCTGTAGAATCACATTTCTGTTGCTTCAAGTCTTTTCCTCATCTTTGTGGAGATTGTCCAGCTTTCGCTGCTATACAGGAAGACAGACATCACGGAACTGTTCAGTACTCTTTTCTTTGTTTACAACGAAATTTTTTATCACTTAATAACCTGCTTAGTTTTTTGAATGCATCTTTAGCCATTCCAATACATCTTCGAATTTATGTGTCGCACTTTCTATCCTCTGTTAGAATAATTCTCAGGCATTTAAATTTCTTTTCTTGCATGATTTTAGTATTTCCGACTAGTAATTTGCATTTTAGGCTCATACTTTTGCTGATAATTTTGCGTTATCTCTTTTTGTATAAACCTTCCAACAATAAATTATGCTAACACATCATCCAATAAGTCCTGGGCCTGTAGCATAGATGGTGCAACTAATAAAAAGTCCATAGGATTTTTATGAAGTACTAATCTTCAAATGGCACGTGACAAAATTTGGGTCCAATCAGATTAGTAGTTTAAAAATTACCGTTATTTAAGTGAAACAAATTTTCAAAACAATGAAAAAATTTGAATTGCGTGTGTTGATAAAGCATTCCTTTCTGATAGGGAAAAATTCTGTTCAAGCAAAGCAATGACTTGATAAGTGTTACTCGGATTTTGCTCTGTGGGAAACAACGGTTAAGAGGTGGTATGCTGACTTTAAATGCGGTCATACGGACACAAATTATGCTGAACGCTCATAAACGTTTTTATCCCGGAAAACACAAAGAAAATCAACAAACTCATTTTGGTCGATCGTAAATTAAAGTTGTGTGAGATAGCAGAGGAGTTGAACATATCAGAAGGCAGTATATTCATCATTTTGCATAAATATTTGTCAATGAGAAAGTTGTTTGCAACTGTTCCAATGCAACACGAAGAAGTTTTGCGTAAACATGTGACAATGGAGGAAACATGAATCCACCAGGGAAAAGTCGTCCAAAGCAATCAAGAAACATCAATACCCGAATATTAAATAGCATTATTGGTGCCTTTGAAGTGAGAAATCTCAAATAAATGTAGAAGAAAAAAGTGATTTTCACCAAGACAACGCGCCGTGTCACAAGTCGATCGTAACGATAGCAAAACTACATGAATTGCACTTCGATCTGCTTCCGCATCCACCTTATTCCCCAGATTTGGCCCCCTCAGTGACAACTGGCTGTTTGCAGACGTCAAAAGAATGCTCCAGAGAAAGATATTTTTCTCCAATGAAGAAGTGATATCGGAATCAGGTGTATTTTAAGGCCAAAGACAAATCATTTTACAAAGAAGACATCGAACTGTTAGAGAAGCGTTGGAATCAGTTTATCAACCGAGAAGGAGACTATGTTGATAAATAAAGTCGAATTTTACTTAAAAGTTGTTGTTTTATTAGTTTGGCCCCGGGATATATTGAATGATGCATTAATGTCAACATTGCTCGATCCCAGACATATATATCCACGGAGTTTGGTACTTGTGATGTAATGGTTAACAATCTTCTCTCGCTAGATTAAATAAAACTGAGGAGAGAGTTCAACCCTTACTGGTTGCTACATACTTTCGGTCTTGTGCTACATCTAAGCTACGTTTTATAAATCCCTATATACATCCGTAGTCGCCTACCATTCACTCTTTCACTCTAAGAGTTTTCTTTTGTGTACCATGTTTCTTCGGAAGATGGGCGATCATGAATCTCCACTACTTCCTGTTTTTCTAAGTAATGTTTCACTATTTAACTCTTTGTTCCTATTCTGACATCCATTCGCACAAAATCGTTAAAAATCTTGCATACTTTACTATTGAATTTTTTTTTTTTGCTTCCGTATACTTTGTGAATGTTAAATTATCTAGGCGATCTATCCTCATCATGTATTTCAAAATTTTCAATCTGTCTCTTTTGATTATATGAGAAACTATTTTACATTTGTAGCCTTGTGACAGACAAAATATATAGGGCTCCTACCGTAAGCGTTGTGGTACAGTGGATATCGGCTCGGAACGAGAAACCGGGGAGCCAAGTTTGAATTCCAGTTGAATCCATTGTATTCACTTACGCGCAAATACCCTTGGGAAAGGTCTTAATCCGTCTCTTCCTTCCAGTTATGGGTTAAATAGCAGAACAGATTGGGTTCTATAGCCTTGGTCGGCAACCAGTCTACCGCAGAAAGCAACGGCAACCTACTGCGGGATAATCTTCTGCCCAGTCAGTCATGTCTCTTTCGAGACATGATCGCCCAAGCGTGTATCACGTATGGTACTTAACTGACTGACCGTAAGCTAATGTCGTAATTGTGATTTTCTCCCAGGTGAACGAAGCTTATAATGCCTTCATGCAAAGCTATACTTACTAAGGTAATCACGCTAATAAGCACTCCGCTACTGTGGCCCTGTGCCATACTAATCTAAGTTTAATGTCTGATTGTCTGATGTCGATCTTTTAATAGATTCATTTTGTCATAGTAAATTAAATTCTCACAGGATTTGAACTTTATTTAATCTGAGTAAATATTTAAAGGCATCTAAAGTCGACAAAATTAAAGAGGTACAATAAATTTAAATCTTAGTAGAGTGGTAAAAAATGACGGAATAAGGAACACTGAAATCCGAAGGTGCATTCAAATAGAGAAAATTGCCTTCCAGAAACTAACCAAGTATTAAGATATAGGAAAACATTCTTCGAAACAATGAAAATATTTAATCTCCTATATGGCAGTAAATATTGTACAAGTTCTTTATAACTGAAGAAAATGCTCCAAGCGACACATAGTTGGCTCTACGGACAGTTTCTAAGATTACCGTGGACGAAACATGTAAGCCAAGAACAAATCTTGAGAAAAGCTAAAACAATAAAAAAGCTTATCTAATCAATTCACCCCAAGAAAGGTGATAATGCCACTAAGATACAAAGGATGGATGGGAAAGAGAATGAAAAGACTTTACTTTCTAAGCCGGAAACCCAATCCTAAACAGGAAACATGGGATAAACTTCTGCTCCTGTTTAAAATACCTGAGAGAAGAGTGAAACGAATGATAGGTGAACCTATCTTCGAATTGTTTTATTGTTTTTTTTCTGTTTCTGTTAAAAAAACGGGATGAATGTGTGAGCCGGACGATTGACGAAGCTATTTACTCCTATTGAGGAAAATAAATAGTAAAAAAAATATCGTAGTCGGAGACATTAGAAATACAGAGTTGAAATAGATTTTAGAAGAAATCAGAAATCCAATCTTAATAGGGAACAAGGGATAAATACCGGCTTATCTACAAACGAAGAAAGAAGAGTGTGAATCGGACGATAGGCAAACCTATCTACTCATAACAGAATTTCCAGAAGTCCAATGGAAATAAATAACAAAGCAAGGAGAATTTATTAATGTCATTGAATGTTCATGAAAAATGACCAAAAAGACAACTAGGTTACTATGTCATTTACTAGTAACCAAAAATTCATGTTCAAACAGAAAGTTACATTTGCAGTTAATGGTGCATAACTAGGAAAGAGAGCTTAGAGAATTTAACTCTCACAGGATGCATTGACAGCAAGAAAAACAGAGAGCAAATTGCTTAAGGATTTTGTGCGTACGGTGACAAAGGAGAATATTAAATGGAGAAAATTTACTTACAGAATAATAAAAAAAAAAGTGGAGAGTCTTGGTCGCCAACATGCTGAAGAGGCATGGCACATATGAAGTGTAGGTTAATAGCCTAGAGAAAAAGAACAAGTAAAGCCGGCATGGTTTCTTGTAAGTAATGAGTTCAATCCTTGGCTCAGGCTTTCCGACTCTATGTTTTCCAGCCAACTTTAATATTCAAAAATTTAAATGCTATGTCAGTCGTTATCTACTGTCGTCAAAATAGCTTTTTCCTCTTCCCGCTCAGTCGTAATGTTTCTGTTCCTAATTTTTACACTTTCTATAACCGCTTGTTTTTTTAGTGGTTTTTATTGCCTTGCATAGTGTGACACCGATTAAAAAGAAAATAGATAGATAGATAGATAGATAGATAGATAGATAGCAACTTTAATTTGCGATGTCAATTGCTATCTACTGTCCTCGTGATTACTCTTTCCTCTTCCCGCTCATTAGTAATGTTTATGTTCCTAAGTCTTCAACATCCTGTAAACTGTTGAGTTTTAGTGGCTTTACTGCCTTGCAGGTGGGTGTTTCAGTCGTCAGACACACAGTATTCAGAAAGATTGTAATGATTCCTACAGTTTTCTCGAAATATTCACCGAGCAAAGCTGAAAAGAAACCCTTTGGATGAAATTATGTGCTATATGCAGGCACCAATTGAGAAAGCCTGAAGAGTCGATCGCCTAAAATGTTGTGTAAAAGAAAATCTGATCCGAAATATACATTGTATAATGTAAAAATAACTTATCTTAAAAATTCCAGTCGAAACTAAATTATTGTGATTCACTCTCATTAAACTCTCCATAATTGTAGCTTTAAACTAGTTACCTCCGTTCATCATGGATTTTAAAAGTAAAAAGCATTTTCTTGAAACTTTTATTTTACCTTTTATTGAAAGCTAAATGATTAAATTTACTATTTCCAGTAAGCAAAATACTCTGGTGCATTTCAAACAGAAATTATATCGATTGCAATCTAACATTTTTTTAATTTTAAAATTTGTTTTTCAATTTTTTGGCCATTCTGGAGTTAATTCTTTGTTGTAAAAGTTTTGCAAAAATAAAATGTACATATGTGACACGTTATTTTTAGAAAATTAGAAAATTTAAAATTAAATTAATCTGATTTACACAAGTATTACTATTTTTTTTTTCAGACTATAATGTCTTTAATATAAATATTTTTTAAAAACAATTAAAAGCTTATCTAATTAAATAATGCCATAATTTAATTGCATTTTTATTTTAATATTCGGAGCAGATTTTCGGGAAAAAGGCTAAATGTTTGAAAAGAATAATAGCTGATTTACATTCCCTAAGGAGTCCTGTATTTAGCTACGAAAATAAATTTTCGATACAAAAGTTAGTTTCGTAAAATTTCATCAATTTAGTTGGAGTAGGATAAGAGATGTGAAAAAATATAACTTTACCATAATTTTTTAAATTTAATAATTTCAAAAATAATTTCGTTTCTTTTTGAATAAGTCCTGAAAGTTTCATTAAAATCCGACAATTATTTGATTTTTGTAAGAATTTTAAAATTAATGTGTTTTTACCCCCACCCCCCAAAGAAAAAAAAACTGAGTTACATTATTCATTGTAAACTCTGGTAACGATTTGGTTACCCGGTGGCAAAAAATAAACAAGAATTTTACCAAAATTTTGAACGTGTTTAAAAGGATTAAACGATTTAAAAACATAATTGAAAATACTTTAATCTTTCCTCTTCATAATAATATAAACATTTTGACGGAAAAACTGCGTTTTTATTAAATTTGAGGCCTTTTTTCTTGTCCTGTTTTGTCAGCCGATTAGTGGACGTACCTATTTTAAACCGGAAAAATCAAGTGTCCAAAAGACAAGGAAGGAGTGTGAACCGGACGATAGAGACTTGTCTACTTCTTTTGAATAAAATAAAATAAACATAAATAAATCTTTTCCCTGGTATCCTGACTACATTTATTTACTCGTGTTACTAGATTGACATCAAGGTCCCACTCATTTACCGTCGAAATAATTAAATGTAACCTTCTCTTCTACTCTAATACTCTTTTCTCGCATTTTTCATTCGTGGAACTCCCTTCCATTTGCTTGCTTCCCTGATAACTACAATCTCCAAAAGTTTAAATGCAACATCAATTGCAATCGTTTATCGACTTGATTTCCATCCATCTCTTATCTTTTCTTCGACATCCCCTGAACCATTTTTATTCTATCGTTGTAACCCCCTGCGTGCCAGTGGCATTCCTGTCATGCATGGGGCGAAATGATTATAAAAAAAAACAAAGAAATAGTAAATCAAATTTCAGAGTCTAGGCGGAGACGTTAGAAGTATAATGTTGAAGAAAGCACAAAAAACCCTAAACAGGAAGTAAAGGATAAACCTCTACTCCTGTTCAAAATATTGGAGAGGCCGTAATCCGAACGATAAGCAAACTTATCTACTCCTATACCATAATAATGTTAAGAAAATGAATTACAAAGCGGAAAATTCCTTGCATGACACACCTCGTCCTTTAGGAAGTTAGACTAAATATTCCATCCGAAATTGGTCTTAAACTTCTCATGCCGCACTAAGATAAATCTTGTTACTGTTTACATACACGTTGTTTATATAACCTATGATGATAAATAGTTGATGTGTAATATTCAACGTACATAAGATACAGTTCGTGAAAGCCAGCTGAATTTTTTACTCTATCCGAGTATTTTCAAAACAACTAAAAAAAAAAAAATTAAGGATTAAAGGATTATTAAATAAAGGATTAAAAAATATATTTAATCGTTTCTACGTCAAATCTGCAACTTAAAACATTTTGAGTTTGATTTTAAAAATAACTAATTAATAAAACTAAAAAATAAATATCTATGGACAGATGCCTGATATTTTTAGATAGGAAATACGTTAAAGTAAAAAGTAAACATGATGATTTGCCATAGGGAAAAAAATTTGAAAATGCTAGATAAAAATAAATAAATAAATAAATAAATAAATAAATAAGAGAAAATTATGTCGTGAAAAATAAAGTATGCATATCCAAATAAAACAATGAATACTTATAATTGAAATATATCATTTATGACATATATTATTTAGTTATAAAGGAAAGTATAGATTTTAATCTATAATAATTCATGTATTTATTTATAATAAAGATTAAAATGCTGATTTAAAGAGAAAAAAAATATTTGCTTTAAGTTTAATCAAAACTTTTGCTTTCTGACCATGAGATCCAAGTTCGAATCTCACCATGGTCGATTTGTCAGGAAACTGACTTCTTGATGTTATCTGGAAGAGGCGACCTCCGAGTGCGGCAACGTTGGAAACTGCTTGAAAAGCTTAGAATGTGTAGACAGATCCCTTTGGGTAGTCGGAACCCTTTGGGTGCTAGTCATTGTGGCCAAGAGTTTCAGCCTACTGGCCTTGTTCAGACTGTTGATCACAACAGATAATGCACTCTCTCCTAGAAACTGTACCGGAGGTTCACTCAGTATAGTTGCAGTATAAATCACAGTTGCACTCTGTTGGTGTTAATCAAATACAAGTGTGCATAAGCATGTCTCTGCAAAAGGCATTAGTTTGTCGCTCTAGTAGATGGGCACCGTCGAATAGGAGTGCCCAGCCAGCAATCTCTCATGATTTATAAAAGCTTACATTTTGATTAATAGAAGTGAACTGCGACACTAGAGTTGATTATAATGTGTAAGATTTATTAAAGAATTGCAATAAAATTATAACCTGCCGTAATGTTTGCAAAGTGTGAAAGAATAAGAGGGCCATGAAATAATTTTTCAAAACCACTGGAATTTGCTTGGATTCAGTTAGCCTCTTCTTTGTCTTTTACGTGTCATGTTCCTTCAGGACGTCAGCAGTCATGGATCTCCACACCTCTCCTTCATAGTTCTACATAATGTTTATCTTTTTAATTTTCTTCCCAGTATCTGTTCTGCTAACCGTTTACACAAGCTCGTTAGAAAGATTATTCGCTTTTTTTCTCTGGCTTTCTTGCTTTCAATACGTCTTATGCTTGTCAGATTTCCCAAGACTTCTTTCTTCATTGTGTCGCATAAATTTCAACTGCGTCTATTTGATTCTAAGTGTGCCTTTTCTTTTCATTTTTTTCAAAATCTCCTCGTTTCCTACAGGTTCCGTTCATGGTATCCCCAGCATCCTTCTGTAGAACCACAACTCTGTTGCCACAATTCTCTTCTTCATCTCATTTGCTGTCATATGAGTGGACAAAATTTGCATAGCAGCTCAACACCCATTTCTTTGTTTCTAACGAAATTTTTCTATTTATTAATATTTTACTTAGCTTTTGGAAAGGATTTTTACTATATCAATTCTTTCTCGAATTTCGGCGTTACATGTTTGTTTGTTTTTGTTTTCTTTTTCTTTTTTCCTTTACCTTTTGGGGAGCATTTTTCGCTATGCATGTTAGTTTCAGATTATTTAAATTAAGAATAAAGGACTTTGTTTTCAATGTTGTTCATAAATAAATTTAACTTTATTTACTGTTTATTATATGCGGGTAGTCTAGCGGGTATCTGCGCCGAAATGGAATTGGTGAGCCGATTTTAAATTCCAGACCAGTCTGTTGCATTCTCTTTTAAACAAATGCTATTGGCTAAGGCATATATTGATTTCTTATAAAAGTGCTGATTGTATTTTCTAGTTGATTGAAAACAAATATACAATACATATGGTGTGCATACGATTCTCATGAGTTACAGAACACAAAAGAACTGTTAGTTCTTCCCTCTCCAAGACGTTAATTATTTTAACTAACCTATAATGCAAAGAAATAAGCAACAATATATTTCAGCATCTATACTTTTTAAAATTATATGCAATCGCTAGTGATAATAAAGTTATCAACTCTCTCTTCTACAGTAAACTGATGTCCGCAAAAGAATTTCGGGGTTTTGTCAGTTTAATTGTTTAAACAAGAAACACTTATTTTTTTCGATTAGAACAATGTTTTATTTAGCACTCATTTTGTGATAAGTAACTTTAAAATTAAATTTTTTAAAATAAACAAGTTTTCTTGAAACTTTTATTTTAGTTTTAATTGAAAGCTAAATGATTAAATATACTATTTCCAGTAAGAAAAATACTCTGATGTATTTCAAGCAAAAGTTATATTGATTGAAAATTAAAATTTCGAGATTTTTTTAAAACTTTCAATTTTTCGGCCATTTTTGAGCGATCAAAAAAAAAACGGATTAACATTTGTAAACAAAAGTTAAACCATCGTTTTTAAAAATCTTGCAAAAATAAATATACATATGTGACATATCATTTTTAGAAAATTAGCAAATTATTAAATTTGCTAATCTGATTTACGTATTACTTATTTATAGCATGAAATTTAATATAAAACTATTTCTTAAACACAGAGTTCAACTTTCTAACCTTTTCACCGGATGTATTGATTGATTTATGGATGCCAGTGTATGGCGTTCACAAGAGACATGGTTGTACAAATTTTCTTTTCGGATAAGGGAAGAAATGCTGACACTCATGAACCTAAAAGTTACACATAGAAATTACCACACACAAAAAAATTCAAATACACACACAATTTTTTTTTTAAATAGGAAGGCACAACGATTTGTATTAAACATTTTCAATGTGGATTAGTAAATATAACCTTTGCTTAATAATTTTATTAACTAACCCAAAACAAATTTGTTAAGTATTTTAAAAATATTTTTGATACTTTATATATTATTAAAATTAAAAAAATGAAAATATTTCTTTTAAAATTTCATTATTAATCGAAAAGAAAATTTTCTTCGGTCGATAATGTCCTTAATTTATATTATTTATTCAAGCAATTAAAAGCTTATCAAATTAAATAATGTCATAGTTATATTGCATTTTTTATTTTACTGTTGGGAGCAGATTTTCGGAAATAGAGGCAATTTAAAAAAACATAGTACATGATTTACATTTCCCAATGGATCCTGCGTTTAACTAATAAAACCAATTATCGCAACAAAATTTTATTTCTTTAAATTTCATGAATTTATGTGGAGGTGGGATAACAGATGTAAAAAATATTTTTACCAAGATTTTAAAAGAATAATAATTTAAAAGATACTTTCATTAATTTGTGAATAAGTCCTCAAAGTTTCATTAAAATTCGACAATTATTTGATTTTTGCAAGAATTTCAAATTAATGTGTTTGTCACAGGAAAAAAAATGTGTTATGTAATATTACGTTTTCTATTGCAAACTCTCGTAACTATTTGGTCACCCGCTAATTCAAATCAAAACAAAACTTTTCATCAAAATTTCGAACGTGTTACAAGGGATTAAATTTTTTTTTAAACTATTAAAAATAACTTTCCTCTTAATAATAATATAAACATTTTGATGGAAAAAATCGTTTTTATTAAGTTTTGGGCCTTTTTTGTTCATAGTATGCTGTTTTTTTAGTGATTTAGTGGAGGTACCCAGTGTTATTCAATATAAGCGTTCAACGAAATTGGTAGATTCAAATATACATGTTACTAAACGTGCAGATGTATACGCCGCTTTTGTTAGGATGTTAATTTCGATACTCATGTTATATAACACCTGGCAACCAACGATCGTCTTGTCATCAACGTCATGTGGATTAATGAGCAGCCTGAGGGATGCAAAATTATGCAAATTGGCTAGCAAAAGAAAAATATACATTATTTTGAAAATAGTTTAATGTTTCAAAGTTAAAATGCGGGCAAAATTCTCCATGCCAGGAAAATATTTGATTGTTTTGAAACCATCGTTGACAAGGGCAGATAATGTGGGCCTTGAAATTGTTGAAACAACGTGCCTAAAACATGACGTAGTCACTTATATAAGAGACAGATTATTAGTAGTAGTCAGTCAGTGAGTAGTTGTGAAAGAGAAAGACAGAGACAAAGGCAGAGACAGAGACACAGACACAGACAAAGACAGAGACAGAGAAATCGGGACCAGCTCGGTTGGTTGGCTCCCTCAATGCGTGCTGACCTCTCCGACCCAACCTCCTACTTTAAAGCTATGTAACCTGAAAAGTGGATAAAGAAAATGTTGTATGTCTTTATTTATATATACGTGTTACGGTCGTCATTTTATTAAGTGAGACTACCGCCATTTTATCATCATGAAAAAAGCAAACGATTTTATAAGAGAGAAGATAACAAGTTTTGAGACCCCGTCATCGAATTAATAATCGTTGTTCTATCAAAGGGTATATGACATATAGGTCGTTTTTGTACCGTAAAGATTTAAAAGTCATCCAATAATGGTAAAAGTATCATCCATTCATGATTTGAGTCTAAGTGATTAATTAGCAACTGTAGGATTCATGAGGGAATCATACTAGTACATACTTTTCGGAGGGAAAACGAACTGGTGTATAATTCTCGGAGATAAATCACACTGCTGCGTACTTTTCAAAGAAAAAACGTGTAATCCACTTGAAGGTAAAACATAGTGGTGTATACATCTTGAAGGTAATACGCACTAAGGCTTAGTTGTCCAAGGGAAAACATACTGGTGCATACTTCTTGAAGGTAATACGCACTAAGGCTTAGTTGTCCAAGGGAAAACATACTGGTGCATACTTCTTGAAGGTAATACGCACTAAGGCTTAGTTGTCCAAGGGAAAACATACTGGTGCATACTTCTTGAAGGTAATACGCACTAGGGCTTAGTTGTCCAAGGGAAAACATACTGGTGCATACTTCTTGAAGGTAATACGCACTAGGGCTTAGTTGTCCAAGGGAAAACATACTGGTGCATACTTCTTGAAGGTAATACGCACTAGGGCTTAGTTGTCCAAGGGAAAACATACTGGTGCATACTTCTTGAAGGTAATACGCACTAAGGCTTAGTTGTCCAAGGGAAAACATACTGGTGCATACATCTTGAAGGTAATACGCACTAAGGCTTAGTTGTCCAAGGGAAAACATACTGGTGCATACTTCTTGAAGGTAATACGCACTAGGGCTTAGTTGTCCAAGGGAAAACATACTGGTGCATACTTCTTGAAGGTAATACGCACTAGGGCTTAGTTGTCCAAGGGAAAACATACTGGTGCATACTTCTTGAAGGTAATACGCACTAGGGCTTAGTTGTCCAAGGGAAAACATACTGGTGCATACTTCTTGAAGGTAATACGCACTAGGGCTTAGTTGTCCAAGGGAAAACATACTGGTGCATACTTCTTGAAGGTAATACGCACTAGGGCTTAGTTGTCCAAGGGAAAACATACTGGTGCATACTTCTTGAAGGTAATACGCACTAAGGTTTAGTTGTCCAAGGGAAAACATACTGGTGCATACATCTTGAAGGTAATACGCACTAAGGCTTAGTTGTCCAAGGGAAAACATACTGGTGCATACTTCTTGAAGGTAATACGCACTAGGGCTTAGTTGTCCAAGGGAACACATACTGGTGCATACTTCTTGAAGGTAATACGCACTAGGGCTTAGTTGTCCAAGGGAAAACATACTGGTGCATACTTCTTGAAGGTAATACGCACTAGGGCTTAGTTGTCCAAGGGAAAACATACTGGTGCATACTTCTTGAAGGTAATACGCACTAGGGCTTAGTTGTCCAAGGGAAAACATACTGGTGCATACTTCTTGAAG
Source organism: Ascarosepion bandense (assembly GCA_037127315.1). Taxonomy (NCBI): domain Eukaryota; kingdom Metazoa; phylum Mollusca; class Cephalopoda; order Sepiida; family Sepiidae; genus Ascarosepion; species Ascarosepion bandense. The sequence goes on along the minus strand of JBBBDQ010000139.1, from coordinate 3,852,130 downwards.
GTAATACGCACTAGGGCTTAGTTGTCCAAGGGAAAACATACTGGTGCATACTTCTTGAAGGTAATACGCACTAGGGCTTAGTTGTCCAAGGGAAAACATACTGGTGCATACTTCTTGAAGGTAATACGCACTAGGGCTTAGTTGTCCAAGGGAAAACATACTGGTGCATACATCTTGAAGGTAATACGCACTAAGGCTTAGTTGTCCAAGGGAAAACATACTGGTGCATACTTCTTGAATGGAAAACAGGAAAAATGGTGCCAACATTTTTCAACATCTGACCAACTCCATTTTACATGGAATATTTCAAGGAATTTCAGTTAAAAAGATTACTTTTATGATCTTTACATTAACTTTCCTTATGTTTATTATGTAAAAGAATTCAAATAACATTTTTATATATTTTTATATAATTAAAACAAAAATATTAATAAAAGTACTTTTAAGAATGTAATTTCTCGTTTTCGTACACTTTCTTACATTTTCACGGTGTTTACACGTAAAGATAGTCGTCGTTCCAGCTATTGTTACTGAGTTCAATATCACTTATTGCCACACACTTGATGTCTTGTGCCAGAACTAGTTTAGCAATTGTAATTTTCTAAGCATAACTTAAATGTGGCATGAAGCTTGATTTATGGGGCACCCAATGAGTACCGAACTCAGTAAGTCTTAACTGATCTAACAAAGGAAGTTTGGTAACCTTTACATCATTTCAAAATGTCAACGTTTAGCGCATTAATGATTTAATATCATTGGATAGTTGCGCCTGCCTTGATGAAAATTAGCAAACTGTTCTCGTAAAAGATTACAGGTGGATTCCTTTCTAACACAGTGCTTCATTATTGAGATCTTGTACTCTGTAGAGGATGAAACTTTAAGACGTTAAAACAGTGATTCCAATTTTTATTTCTCTGGACTGTATTTTAGGAATGAAATTTTGCTCACACCTCATCAAACGGAAGTCTCAGTGAAAAGACTACAGCTTCCCTACAGCAAAGAATATTTACAGAAAGAGTTACAGAGAGATAACTGCGGATTCGAAGTCATAACATTATCATTTATAACTCTGCCAAATTGCGCACACTAGTGACCATATTCTTAATACTTGATATAATGTAAAAATATCACCATTATAAAATCCTTTAATAAGTATTTATAACTATTTATACAGGGACGCATGCTGCAATTACAGGTAATCCATAATAATACTTTAGATTTTGAAATTATATTTATTTTTGGCATATGATTTTTTTAAAAACTGTTTCTAAATTTTTGTCTTTCAATCATTCCACCTTATCTGCTATCGTCTTCCATCGCACATATGAGGCTTGTCGCACCGATTGAGAACTACTACTACGTTAAAACATTATTAAATTTAGCTGATATTTTATGACGTCGCAAGGTATTCTAGTTGAGTTTCGATGCATATTCACATTACACTTGGAATATAATTGAAAGAATTACGTGTAATTTATAATCCAAATATTGTGAACTAAGATCCAACTCAGTTCACTAATGATAGTCTGCGAGATATTCTTGATAGTTATGGCAAACACTCAAAGAGATTTTACTAAACTTCAAAAGTTCAAAACGACACCCAGAGTTAGGATAGGATGAACTTGACAGAAGGGTGAAAAAAAAAAAAAAAAGAGATCTTAGATTCATTAAAAAAAAAAAAAAGGAATGGAATCAATTATACTTAGAGGAACTTTTATAAGGAATGCGAAAGATTTCTGCTGTAATAATCAAGGCTAATGGAGAATAAAATGTAATCATGAAATACTTTTTTACTTTTTGCCATAAGAAAATTTCTTATAAAAAAATTATATCTCACGTTTTTTTAAGAATGTATAAAAATTTTCTTGAACGTTCCGGAGATTAACGAAATGGAAATAACAATCGATATATTTAATTTATTTGTTTGAACTTTTTTTAATCGATACTCATATTTGAGTAGATATTCTGTTTTTAATTAAACAGTATATATATATATATATATATACACTGCTATTAAATTAAAAACATTATATCTATATATTCGTCACCCACATACAAGCCTGTTTCGCTGTATCACAGCTCATCAGTGAATCAAGACTATACCGATTTGATGTCAGTCGGAGTCGCTAACCCCTTAGCTATAGGCGCATGGAATCAGAAAGGAAATTTTAGCGTGTTATATATAAGCGATGTATACACACGCAAATCACCGAAAGAACTCAATTCATTAATAAAGAGTAATGCATAACTCGCAGAAGCGGTAAATGTTTTTTTTTTAATTTTCATCCCTAGAGAGCTCAATCGTAATGAGAGCATAATATGTTCGTATTTTTACTGGCCTGATTACTTATGACAAATTTTGTTAGGAAAATGTGTGTTATTCGACATGATTCACCCTGCGATCCTTACCAATATAGGAAAAGTCACTAATTGATCTAGTGGGCCTTAAACCACTCGAACACGAATGATTCCACAGTCTAAACGAAGTCAAATCAAGCTTTACATCTTCAATTTTTGATTTCTCGAAAATAATCATCTCTTTCTCTGAAATGTACCGTCATGTAAACAAATGTAAACAGACAATATTACGGAAAGTTCCGGAGATTAACAAAATAGAATTAACAACCGACATGTGTAATTTATTTGTCTTACTTTTAATCGATAATGTATTTGAGTAGACAGTCTGTTTTTAATTAGTCAGGCCAGTAGAAATGTATATATATTTATATAAAGTTTAATTAAAAACAGATTATCTACTCAAATATGAGTATCGATTAAAAATAATGTTGAAATAAATAAATTATACATATATATATATATATATATATCATTAGAATCATTGTCAGTCTTTTCTAACTTTGGCTTGAATTCAGTTTGATGAAAAAGTTTCTACACGCTAACCAGATTTGTACGCTAACTCTGAGAGATAAAGTTTCTAGGACTCAAGAAATATTTACATTTTCCATTGTATTATTTCTATCAGTTTCGATTTAACTCTGCCTGTCTTTCTGCTGCGCAAGTTAAATTTCAACATAGCTCATCTCTTTTTATATCTATCTATATGTATTGATCGCAAAATTCACATCTGTGTATCTCAGTCGGTTCATGCCTTTCATAGTAGTCATATATATCACAATTTGTACATACATATTTTAGATTTCTTTAATTATTTATTTTATGAAAAAGTCTGCTTAAATTTGTTCTACATACACACACACATATAGATAGATATGTGTGTGTGTGTGTGTGTGTGTGTGTGTGTGTGTGTGTGTGTGTGTACCAGTGTGAGTACTTGTATTGAAACTCGTCATATCGGCATTATCGCAAACCTTTGGTTCTGTCTGTGTCTTGGCCAGGTGCCAAAATGTCGAATGCAGATCATCTCCACACCAACACCTCCACCCATAGTCATCTAATTGTCTCCGTATCTCGGAAAACCGTCTGGAGCCACACAGGAAGAGATCGTCGTGACAGCCACCTCTAAGAAAGACATCAAAGAGACCGACTCGTGCAGGTTGGAATTTACAGAAAATGTCACGACATTTATGAGAGACGAGGACCCAGAAGGCACGGGCTTCCGTGAGTGTGTTCGTTTGGCTCGAGAAAGCTACGGGGAAGACGCCATTTGCAAATCTAGCGTCATCTTGTCTCCGATATTTTCCCTAGGAGTCTTATGATGTCTTTGTGTCAGCTCAAAACCAGATTGAATGGAGACAAATTACTTATTTAGGATTCATTCACGATTCTACATCAAACGATAACGGCAGATGAAGTAAGAAGAGCTAGCTATGAATGGTACGACTTGTAATGTCTCTTCGATTCATCTTGCCTCGTTGCCGTCCGAATGAATAATCATGCGAGAAAGAAAAATGCTTTATAACGTTAATGAAGAAGAAATCTAAGTGTCGGTGCTAATGAGAACTAAGGTAATGAAAATAGATAATTTTGAGGAAGACCGACATGAATAGATGTAAGAAGGAATGCCGATAATCCAGGAAAAATTATTGGATTCGGAATGTCGATTTCGCAACAGATTGAAACACTCCACGAGGAAGATCAGCGCAATAATAAATATCTTTTTCATTTTTGTTTGATTTTATGTTATAATCAACTTAATAAATGTCAAAATATTAAAACGGAAATTATAATGTTATATAGTGAATAATAGAAATAAAAATAAAATAAAACAGAAAGGAGAGAATAAAGAAAAGAAAAAGGAAAATAGAAAAGAAATTGTAAAGGAAGAGATAGAAAAAGAGGATAGAATGAAGAAAAAGAAAGAAAAACATGGATAGAGGAGTGATATAAAAGCAAAAAGTGACAGCAAAAGACATTTAAATAAATAAAAAATGAAGAAAGAAAAAAGGAGAGAAAAATAAAAAAGGAAATAAAAAATAAAAACGGAAATAAAACAAAAAGAACAGGAAGAGTGAGAAAAGGAATTTAAATAAAAAAAGAAAGGAAAATGATGAAAATGTAAATAAAACGAAAAAATATAAAAATGGAAGAGAGAGAAAAAGACATTATAATAAAGATGAAAGAAAAAATTGGAAAAAGATGAGAAAAAGAAGAAAAAGAGTTGAAAATTGAATTAAAAAGAAAAAGTATGCAGCAAAGGAAGAGAGAGAATAAACGTTTGAATAAAGAAAAAAGAAAGATTAAAAAAAGAAAAAGAGATGAAAATGGAAATTAAAAATAACAGAAAAAGATGACATATTAAAAGAAGTTAGAATAAAAAACCTAGATGGATGTGGAAAAAGAAGGAGAACAAGTGATGAAAATGGAAACAAGAAGGAAAGAAAACAGCAAAGAAAGAGATAAAAAAAACACCTTTTGAATAAAGAAGAAAGAAATAGAATGAAAGGTGGGAAATAAAGAAAATCGGAAGAAAAATTATGAAAATGGAAAAAAGTAAAAAGAAAACAGAAATGTAAAAGAGAAAATGTTATTAGAATAAAAAAAAGAAAGAAGAGAATGAAGGGATGAAGGAAAAAAAGAAGAAAGTTAGAATAAAGAAGAATAAAAAGAAGGAAAGGAAAAAGGAAAGAGAACAAAAGAATACGAAATAAAGTGATAATTAGAACAAATGACAGAAAAAGAAGAGATAAAAAGACATTAGAATAAAAAAGAAAAAAAAGAATGCGGAGAGGAAAAGAAAAGATAAAGAATAGAAAAAGAAAATGGAAACTAACGTCTTTTTCTGACACCTTTCTGTTTTCGTTTTCGAAAATTGAAAAACAAGGGTTGGAAGAAGACGCTATAACAAAGAAGAAAGAAAAACAGAAAGAGGAGGGGAAAAGAATAAAGTAGAAGAAAAGTAGGTGAAAATTGAAATGAAAAAATAGTAGAAATAGATGAAAATTATAATAAGTGGAAAAAGAAATGGAAGAGAGAGAAAGAAGCGCTAAAATAAAGAAAAAAGAATGGAAGGAGGTAGAAGAAAAATAAAAGATAACGACAATTGAAATAAAACGAAAAAAAAAATAAACAGATGAAAACTAAAAAAAGGAAAAAGTAATATAGAAAAGGAAGAGATAAAAAGATGTTAGAATAAGGAAGAAAGAAAAGGAATATGATGGAAAAATGATGAAAAAGAAAAGAAAATGGAAAAAAGAAAAGAAAAAGGAGGAGATAGAAAAAAGGTCAGAATAAAAAAAAGGAGAAGGAAAAGTGAAAAGAAAAAAATAAGAAAAGTAAATGATAATGAAAATATAAAGAAAACAAAATAAATATATAGAAAAAGATGTTAGAATAAAGAATTGGAAAGAGCGAAGTATGGAAAGAGGATGGAAAAAGAAGAAAGTATGAAAAAAGTGATGAAAATGAAAATAAAAACAAAACAGGAAAAGAATAGACAGAAAAAGACATTGAAATAAAGAAGAAAGGAAAAAGAATCTAATGAAAAGTAACAAAAAAAAGATAAGAAGAAATGTGATGAAAATGGAAGTAAAAAGGGAAAAGAAAACAGAAAAGAAATAAATTTAAATGATGTTAGAATGAAGGAGAAAAATAGAAGAGAGAAAAAGGTTAAAGAAGAGATAGAAAAAGCCGTTAGAATAAAGAAGAAAGCTATAGGAATGGAAGGAGAAGAAATGTGATGAAAATAGAAATAAAAAATAACAGATAAAGAGAGAAAAACGTTAGAATAAAGAGAGAATAAGAAAATAATGAAAAATGATGGGAAATAACGAAAGCAAGAAAAAATGATGAAAATGAAAATAAAAATAAAATAGGAAAGGAAATGATAGGAAAAGACGTTAGAATAAAGAAGGAATAAAATGAATGGAAAGAACATGGGAAAAGAAAAGAAAAATAGAGGAAAATGGAAATAAAATGAAAAAAGGAAAGGAAGAGAGAGACTGGAAGAGGGTGGGAAAAAGAAGTAAATGTGATGAAAACAAAATAAATTTGTTATGTCTATTATAATGCTAATAGAAAGTAAAAGACAGAGGTTAAAATATTTATAAGATAGCATAACACCGAAAGAATTGTGAATTAGAAATGTAAAACTCATAAAAATTATGTATGACACCACTTCTAAAATTGTCGAAAGAGTGCTGGAATCGTGATGTGCGCCAACTATTTAGGAGAGAACATTAATTATATTAACAATGTATTAATGGCGGTGAAGATGAAATCAAGTATAAAATACGTAGAAAACCGGTGGAACTTCCTTAGCTTTTTGTCGTTAGTATTAAGTAGGTGCAAATGGTCCTGGTACCATATTTTTACTTGGGAACTGGAGACTAATTTTTTTTTTTTTAATTATTGCGCAGCGAGTAAGCTGCATGCCAAGAAAATTTAACGTTGGGATACAAATAAATGAATCCTAATCTACCAATCATAAATAGCATCCGGTTCGAAAAGGCTTATACATTGCCAAATGTGCGCAATATAGTGACATACATTGATAAAATCAACGCATAATCTTGTAGATGAGGTCCAGTTAGAAATACCTTTAGGCTGTGTAACCTAATCTACTGATAACGTCCTTAAATCCCTAGATGTGATTCCAAAGTCGCCTAGGCTGACTCATCATTCGGATTTACAAAACAACCAGTTCGACACCCGACCGTGTTACTGCTCCGATCTTCCTGTTGATACAATTCTTTCTCTTCTTCTTTCTCTTCTTCTTCTTCTTTTTCTTCTTCTTCTTCTTCTTCTTCTTCTTATTATTATTATTATTATTATTATTATTATTATTATTAAACAAAATGATTGATGTGACTTTTTTCAATATTTTCAACAGTTAAGAGCGCGATTTAAGAAAAATATAAGAAAACAAATAATACATTGATTGATATCATTTCGACAGTATGTCTATCTTCTGCAAGTTATATTCTTAAAAAAGACCTTCTTAATATGATACTGATTTTGCTCATCTTGGAATTTTTCGTTAGTCGATTATTTACTGACAGGAATTAATCACAGATTAGTATAAATGTCATGAAAATCCTCTGTTATTTTTCAGGGTGGGAAGTTATCATTTTTTATAGATTGCCAATACAATTAGTCTCCTTAGACAAATCAAAGTGATTTTTTTTAATCATTTCACCACGAGTAAGGCGGAAATGCCACTGATGTGCAGTGGGCGACATAACTGTAAAAAGATTAATTAGAAAAGAGTGAGGAGTACAAACTAGTTAGAAAGGAGCAATAGAAAGCTGAGAATGCAGGTACGATGAGATACATAGGTGGAGAGAAAGGGAAGGTTATACGAGGGTGGGGAGAGAGCTAGAGTCCAGTGTTTAGTCGATGAGTATTGACTTTGCATTTAAATTTCTGGAGGTTGTAGCCGTCAGGAAAGCAAGAATACGGGAGCGAGTTCCACAGGCGGGAAGTGCGAGAGAAGAAGCTGAAGGAGTAGAATTGTCGTCTGCATTTGGCTAACCTGACTGTGAATGGGTGGGACCCAGTTGCCAGTCTGGTTGCACGAGTAAACACCTGTTGAGGAGGCACCAGTGACTTAAGTTCATCCGAGCAGAAGCCATGAAAGTATTTATAGAACAGACAAAGTGATGCCACATTTCGACGGTGGGGAAGTGGCTGCAGTCGAGCCGCCAGATCAGTACCTATCACATTACAGACTCTCCTTTCGAGCCTGTCAAGAACACTGAGGAGAACGGCAGGGGCGCCTGACCATAAATGGCTGTAGTACTCCATGCACGGACGGATGGTTGACTTGTATATATGCAGGATGGATTCAGGCGGAAAAAACATCCTGGATCGACATAGTGACTCAACCTTCTTAGCAGTAGATTTTGCTATGGATTCAATATAGTGGTTCCATTTGAGGTCTGAGGACAGGGTAAGTCAGAGGAGGCGTAGTGTAATGCTCTCCGGGAGAATCGCTTGGTCCATGCTTATGGGAGAGGCAGGAGAGGTTAGACGAATTGAAGTTGACAAGCCACTTCTTGCCCCAGTTCACCACAGTGTAGATCCCGTTCAAGGTCAGCAGCGAGATTATGTCTGTCCGCCACGACAGGTTTCTTACTTGTGCGGGAGTATATTGTAGTGCCATCTGCGTAGATGCCTACTTGGGACTTGATCTCATCTGGGAGGTCGTTGATGAAAATAAGGAAGAACGTCGGGCCCATGATAGAACCCTGTGGGACACCAGCATTCGTGCTGTAGGAGGAAGAGGCACGCCCATTCAAAACGACCTTCATTTGGCGGTTATTTAAGAAAGATTGGATTAGGTCAAGCAGGCGACCGGTAATACCGTAACCCCGTAGTTTGCATAGGAGGCCAGAGTGCCAAACCCTGTCGAAAGCCTTGGAGATGTCCAGAGCAACCGCGCGAGCCTCGTCAGACTCATCAAGGGCCTGTAGCATGTACTCCGTTACGGTTGTTAGCAGGCCGGCCGTTGACCTGGCAAGGCGGAATCCTTGCACAGTTATTGCTGCCATATCTGGTCGGGTGCCCCTGCTGCTCTCCTTGGGCTTCTTGACAAAATACAAAGGAGGATCTGTAACGTGGTTGATACTGAGTTGGCAGACCGGCTGCAGCCGCTCTCTCACCGGCGCGATGTGGCTTCCCTGTGCCTCTTCTACAAATACTTTCTTGGCTTCTGCTCCGATGAACTTAGATCACTGGTGCCGCCTAAGCACGAATTTACACGAGATACTAGATTAGCAACTATGTCCCACCCTTTTACAGTTAAACAGATAAGATGTAACCGTAAATTCTACTCCAACAGCTTCTTTTCTCGCGCTTCCCGCCTGTAGAACTCCCTTCCACAAGTCTGCTTTCCCGACAGCTACAATCTCCAGGTGTTTAAATGTAGGGTCAAAGACACCTCCTATCACACTAACTCCCAATTATTCTCAGAACACTCTCATCTACCCAACCCTCATTCTCGGTATGCTTACCCGCCTTTTATTATTATTATTATTATTATTATTATTATTATTTACTCTTTCAGGACCATTTTGATGAATTCACTGATAATATAGTTTACTATCTCATCTTTTTCTCTACAGAAATCAACATCTGTTTTTTTTTCCGATTTTATCACTTTTCACCGTGATGTAGTTTGCCAGAGATTTAATGATGAGAGCATACCTAAGTTTTTTACAATGATGTTCAAGGCCAAAGAGCCACTCGAGGTGGGTGTTAAAGCGCAAGAAGCATAGTTTATGTGGATATGTGGGGAAGATAACTGTTATTAGTAGACTTGAACAGATTAAGATTATAGTGATCAGAAAAGCTTCTTTGCCACATTCTTTAATTATTCATCTTTAGTATTTTCTACTTGCTTTTAAAAAATTCTGTGGTGTTTTCTATTTTCTTATTTTTCTTTCCTTGTTATGACATTCACTACTCACATATTTGCATATTTTAAAAATTTTCGTGGCCTTTATTAAGTGATTTTTATTGGAGGTTTCGAGAATGATCATTTTTCTGATGTCTTTTATATTGCCCTTTCTGTGGCATAAGTTCTTGTGCATGGTCATATCTTTGATCGCTCGATCTTTCGAATTGCGGTCGTTATCTCTTGTGAGCATCATTACCGGTACAACCAGGTGTTCACACCTCTCATCAAATTTCTGCTAGTTTAGTTTCTACTGAGTTTTCTTAACCTTCTTTGACATTTTTTTTTCTTTAGTTCTCTTCTGGTTTATTCTCACTACTGTAATGCTAAATGTATTTATAGCGGTTTAATGTGTTTAACAGTCTGCTTACCATGTTATCCGATATATCGATTTCGTCCATTATTTATTATTATTATTATTATTATTATTATTATTATTGTATTTCTTTTGTTTTCTGGTGTATACATATTTCTTTCTGGATCCCAACCAGAGAACCAAGGTCAGAAATAGCATCATGACATTTTTTCACTGAGCATTGTTTGACGAAAATCCCTTAAGATAACATACATTTCCCATAGATAAAGCTTTTTAGTTAGATGTGGGACGTACTTGTGAGTATAACTTTTTATAATTCTTTTGGGCTTGGTACCGGGAATCCCATCAATGATTCTATCGGAGTCTTTTCCAATCAATTCGAGGACTCCAACTAGAATTGGAACTATTGATGTCCTCATATGCTACATTTCTGAGAGTTTGATTTCACGGTACGTACATTTTGATATTTTTTGAAGGTTTTCAAAAATACATTACAGTCTGCAGGCGCTGCCATTATTATTATTATTATTATTATTATTATTATTATTATTGTTGTTGTTGTTGTTGTTGTTGTTGTTTCCTTTGATTTCTGCTGCATAGATAGTTCCTTCTGGGTTTCGACCACTAACCTAAGGTTAAAAATGGTTTCATGACATTTTTCACTGATCATATTTATAAAAAACAAATCACACACAAACCTACCATAACACACATTTTACGTAGATAAAGTCCTTTATAAAATGTGGGCTGTGATTATTTTATGGCATGCACTATCAGGAATCTCTTCAGTTAATTTATTAGAAACTTTTTCAATTAATCCGAAGGTTCCAAATACAACTGGAATAATTATTATGTGCCACAGTTATGAGATTTCTACTTCAATCTCCTTGTATTTTGATAGTTTTTTTTTTATGAGCTTCAAATATATATTACAATTTGCAGATTTTGTCATGTCAATAAGAAAGCAGATTCTGTTTTTGTGGTCTATGATCACGATAACTGGACGATTACATTTGTCTGTGTGTATTTTAACTATATCTGCTGCTTTTGTTTTTGACAACAGATTTTGGTTTATGTTAAAACCATTTGTCTATATCGTTGAACCAATTCATTTGCACAGATACCAATCTATCTCTGTCTCTGTTTGCCCGAATATGTTAGTTTTGAAAGCTTAGTCAGATTAAATTTTGAATTTGACTTCTTACGATTATATTTTTTAGTTGAACTACTAATGAAAAGAAATTCAAAATGTCGGGCTCTCAAAAGTATTCCGTCCTAACAATCCTGATTCTTCCTCTATAGTTATTGTTTTATATTTCTTTTAAACCAGATTTTTTCATTTGCAATGCTATTTACTTTTGCGCTATTTTACTCAAGTCATCATCAACATCAACATCATCATCATCTTTCAATTTCTGTTATGGTCACATTACCTATCAAATCTACGGTTAAGAGCTAAGGCAGGTAGTGGTGTGTTGTTTTGACTACATTTCATCCTCATTATTATTATTATTATTATCCTCATTATTATTATTATTATTATTATTATTTCTTGTATTTTTCTATTTCCCCATTTTATTCCCCCCTCCAAGTGACTTGTTCTTAGACACACGCAAACAAGAATATTGGCTCCTGCTCTCGTGGGGCCATGAGAAATTTAATGATGACTATTTGGTGTGTCGCTGAAAACATCCAACATGGGCTTTAGCTGTCAACCAGTATACCAAATACGGCTTGGCAACAAAGAAAGGATGTGTGGATGTGCAAAGATCGAGGTTATTAGTAATTATGCTAAAAACACAAAGACCTGTCCAATCCTTGAAGTTTTTCGGTAATTAATTAAAGAATTCGATCCAATATGGCGGCAACTCACGCGATCCTTTTTTTCTGCCATTTTTAATACGTGAATATGAAGGGAGAATTTGAAGACGATGAAGAAATTATTGAATGTTTTATTACAAAGAAAGGAGATGTAACAGAAGATGGAGAACAATCAAAAAGAAATAAAAATTGGAAGAAGAAAATATTAGAAGAAAAAGAAGTGGTTAATGTTGAAAAATAAAAACAAAATAACAATAAGAAAGAAAATAAATGTGTGAGAAAGAAAAGTAAGAAAGAAGACGAGTTAAATGAGGAGATGAGTAAAAGGAAAGAGAGAATGAGAAAAAAGGAGAGAAAAAGAAAGATTTACAAACATGTTGATGAGAAAAAACGAAATATAACATAATGAAAAGAAAGAAAAAAAGAATGATTAATAAATGGAAGTAGAAATTGAAACATTGTGTGAGAGAAATAATAAGAGAATTAGATAAATAAAAATAATGAAGGATGGTAAGGAATTAGAATATCAAGAAGAAGAAGAATTTTATTAAAATATCTAAATCTTTAAATAATTTAAAGTATAAAAAACAAAAACAATAAACCAAAATACATTTAAAGAGACATATATACCTTTGAATATGTTTTTATTTTACTCAGAGATTCTCATTGCAACGTGGTTGGGGTAGGTAAGATTTACAAAGACTTGGCGAAACACTTGGACACCTCCCAGTGGAAATCAGCCATTTTGAGAGGAAAAGGTTTGGGTTCTCGCTGTCATGTTCAGCCCGGTTAACCCACCTTGGTGACATCGTAATCAAAGAATTTTGAAAAATTAGACCGGACATCCTCCATTAATGATATTAATGGCTTTTTACCCTTTGTCTTATTTCTTTTTTGCGAGGCGGGGTCGTTATTGATATTTTATTAATTTGTCAGTTTCAGTTCTTTGAATAAATGTATTTATCATCTGCACATAGTCATTTGACAATATCCTTCTTTAACTGAAAGCCCTGGGAACATCATTTTCACTGATTGGCAAACTAATTATGCTCTCAATCCATTGTTTAACTAAAAATAATTTCAGCGAAGTGCTGAATAATAATTATTAACAGATGAATAATTCAGTATTAAATAAAACGTTTACTTATTTCATTAAGTAGACTTAAAAAAAGAATCTTTTTTACGAATTTTCCACCTTAAACTTACCTGATTTTATAACACTTTTGGTTACTCAATTCCTACAGCAGGTCGTTGGGATAACCAGTCAGACAAAACTTTATACGCGAGCACTTTCGAACATGTTCGAAATTCCTATTAAGACGCAACCCAGACGAGTCATTCATTAACAAGCTGTAGAGGAAGTTGTATGCGTTCAAATGTTGACTGAAAATGAGTGAAAGGAATCTGAAGCAAAAGATTAAAATCTAGTTTTGTGTAAATATTTTTAAAGGTTCGAACTGACCGTTAGCCATATTAAAAATTGTCTGTAGTTGTACCGCTCCAGTAAGTATCTGACTCTTCATGTTATCCTCTACCAGATCAGACCTAAAGATGGAGTACTTCCTCCATATCTGAGCGGGAGCTGCCCAGTCTTCATTTTCCAGTCTTGATAGAATTCAAAAGCGTTTCCGAGTTAGAGAAAAATAATTTCCTACACTCCTACCTACAAACGGGATACGGTGAGTCTCTCACTGTTCTATCTTTAGAGCAGGGGTAACAAGAGAAAGAGTATAAAGAGCTACAAGGATAGAGAAATGTGGAAGGTCTTATGGAACTTGGCATATAGAAGAAGTAATTCTGACATCATTCAAGTAACTTCATAATTATATCTACCAATAACTTTTATATATGCCCAAAACTAATGTAGATGCACTTTGTAATATTAGAGGGAACAGAATCGTTATCATTAACAGACTTCTATATAAACAAGAATTATTGGTAGCCCTAAATGCAATATCTTGCGAATACGCTGAATGAATGCAAACTTCCAGCAAGTAGTAAAAATCTTTTCTTGATTATCAAAGAGCATTGTGTTCTTCGTTATCTCTATAGAATATAGATTATAGAATATAGATTACCCTTAAATTGGTTTATAATAGAGAAATCCCTTTGAATCTAAGAATGAGATCAACTTCTTTCTTTGGCACAGTTAGCAATGGTTCATTTCAATTACTCCACATCTCTTGCATTTCAATTTTGTTACAACGTATCTAATTTTCATAATTTGTTAGAGTTTGCCTATTATTTGCTATATTTTCCATAAGGCTAACTTAATAAGTTTAAATAAGTTTTATATTTATGCTAAATGGATGTGAAATACACACATCAAAACGATCCACCAATCCAATTGATTATGCGTTGTCGTTCAGCAAGAAATATACAGTGAATCATTGTTAATATACAACGCGCAACTTCATAAATCATTCTAAATGTTTTTTTTTAAACGGAATATATATTGTTTCGTATTTCAGTCGCATTTTATCTTTCTTAAAATTAGAAATAAGAGACTGAAACTGTTGCTTATTATTTCCTCTTTAATATTAAAATCGATAAACAAAAATATTTTAAGTTGAAAAACTGGAAGAAAATGCACGCTGATACAAACGTTTTTACAATACAAAATATTTGAATAAAGTTAAAACCTAAATCAATAAAAGTTTTTCGTCAAATTGATTTTGGTGCGGTTGACAACATAAAACAGATTTTTACACTATTTACATTGTTCAGACTGTTGTCCTCAGATTTATTATCACATTCACGGCGTTTCATCCGTTGTATGCTCCGGCCTTCTTCAGGTGATATACGTTAGGATTTCGAACCGGGACCTTTATTTAGTTCATGTTGGGGCAGATTGTTCTAGTTCCAAGTGCCATGCCTTTTTTTAATAACCCAGTTTCAGTTATTTCCCTTTAGTAACTCAACTTTCCAAATTTTCGTTTGTTTACCTCTGCTGTGGCCAGGTATTGAACTCACAATTTTTGGGGTCAAGTGTCTCGCACACACATGAAAGAATCTGACATTTTGCCATTAATAACGATGAAAAAATTAGATAGTAATAAAATATTAAATAAAGAAATTAATAAGTAGCATGTCTAGTCATAAAATGAACAAGATTTTTTAACAATCAAAACTATTACTACTGCTTCTATCTCTATTCATGATTATTTTCTATTATCATATTGTACTAACAGACTACGCGGATGGTATAGCTTTGTTATCGGATACTATTGATGATGCTCAGAGACTGCTCTCTCTTGTAATTGAACCTGCAGCAAATATCAGACTGAACATTAATGAATCCAAAACCGAATTAAATTAATATAACCAACAAAATTAGCCACAACTGCTAGCAAACAAGACTTTGAAATGTTCAGAAGACGCTACATGGATAAACAGCTCTGTAAAAGACATTCAAACGAGAAAGGCAAGAGCTTAGACTACAATTAAAGAAAATAGATAAAATCTGGAAACCCAGCACGAAAAATCACTAAATGTACAATTCTTTAAAGACACGGTTGAAAGCGATCTTATCTATGGCTCGGAGACATGGACGATTGTTCTATACAAATTTGACGAAGAATAAACTGGAACAAAAATGGCTTGACATCAGCAATGAACACCGAACAGGGATATATAAAAATATAGAATTATATTTTTATTCTTTTTCTTCGTTGACATGGCGTGAAGTAGAGGTTGGTCGGAGAGTTAGCACGCACGCATACGAGCGCAGTTGACTGGCTGGGTTCCTCTTCTCTTCTCAATCCAAATATGCTCTCCATCTCTCCTCGATCTGTACTCCCTCTCTCTCATTTCTGTCTTATATAGGCCGAATTCTTCAGCTGAAAACTTCATCTTCCGCTTTGCATATTGTTTATTATATCCGAATGACTTTGACTACGCTGTTTCTCAAAACTTAATTTCACCTGTCACCCAGTGCCTTTATTCCTGACCTTTCGAAACCTTTTTTAAATTTTATTAGTTTTGCATTACACATCAAGGCAGAATTATACACCGCAATAAGAGAATATATAACACCATGACAAAATCTATAGAGAAAAACATAAACGGTACCTATAACAAACTATTGCAACATGCTCTCAATGTAAATTGGAATGACCATATGTCTAACAAAGACCTGTATCGCAATTTCCTAAAGGTGTCTCAAGTGATCAGGGTAAGAAGAATGCGTACTGTCAGCCATCTGTTTCGAGACAATGAACCAGCCACACAACGGCGAGGGAGGCCGGCAACAACTTTCACAACTATCTTGCTCGTGAACACTCTGGGTGAAACAATAGACGAACTCAAATTGTTTATGTAAGAGAGAGAGAGAGAGAGAGAGAGAGAGAGAGAGAGATAGAGAGAGAAGTGGAGTAAACTTGTGAAGAACCAGGAGCCACTCGACCGATGATGATGATTATTATTACCTGATGATTATTATTATCATTACCTGAGTGAGAGAGCAATACACCAACAAAGTAACGCTGAGTTACAAATACCTAATATAACCCATATACCCACCATGACACTCATCAAGATACTCAGTCTGAGAAAGGTCTACTGGACCAAGGGGTTACAGCTAAATGTGCACCATTTTCAATACAGTGTATAATCTTGAAGATGGGACCTAATCATAAATAACTTCAGGTCATGCAACCCAGCCAGTGTTCTTCACAATTTAATTCATCGTAATATGGAAAACCGATTATTTCTGGTCGCAATGACTTTTGTATTTGTCCAACATTATTTTATTTAAATTCTTATCTATTTCTTTGTGTCATTAATTATAGTCGATTTAGTCAAATCCTGCTTCAGGATTTAGGTTGTCATTATTTCGTTTGAATTAAATTAATTCCTGGAAAAATAGTAACTAATTTTACAATAGGTTTCGATGGATTCTTTTCAAAAGAAAAGTTGCTAGTTATTTTTATCAAGACTATTTTTTCTAATTTTATGAATCTGAAGGGCTGTATGACGAATACTTCTTCTTCATGTGCAATGTTCCATCTGGATGTAGGCGATCATAGAATCCCACTTGGCCCTGTCTCCTGTCACTCTCAAAATTCTTCCTCTTGATATCTCTCCCAAACCTAGCCCTGCTATCCCTTTACTCAGGCTGATCAAGTAGGTCTTGCGCTGCTTTATTTTCTTTCTTTCCCTTTATCCTTCCTGTGAGTATTAACTTCTCCAGACCCTCCTTCCTTGTTAAATATCCTAGAAATCTCATCTACCTCTTTCTGATGTTAAGCATGAGTTTTCTCCGCGTTTTCATCCTCTCCAACAACTCATAGTCACGTGCTGAGAACATGGTATCCTCAGCATCTTTTTGTGAAACCACATTTCTGCTCCCTTAAGCCTCTTTATCCTTGAGGAGAGCGTCCAGCATTCGCTGTCATACAGAAGAACAGACATCACATAGAAATCCAGCACACTTTTCTTTGTTTTCAATGAGATTTTCCTGTCTTTCAGTATTCTGATTAGATTTTGAAATGCCTCCTTGGCCATGCCAATGAGCCTTTGGATTTCAAAATGGCACTTTCCAACCTCTGTCAACACGCTTCCCAGGTACTTAAATTTCTTTACTTGTTTTATTTTAGTTTCTATGACCTGTAGTTGACATTTTGGGGTTTTCTTTTGGCTGATAACCATACATTCAGTTTTCTTGAAATTTATGCTCACTTCTTTCTTCTCGCTTTCTTTTCCTACCATCTGTAGGAGATCCTGCATTTTCATTTTCTTGTCTGCTATCAACACTGTGTCATCTGCGTATCTTACATTGTTGAGAGTATGGCCGCCAAGGAAGAATCCTGGCAACGGTTTTATTTCTCTCAAAATTGTTTCGCTGTATAAGTTGAATAGATCTGGTGAGAAAACATATCCTTGTCTTACGTTCCTTTCTATTTTTGTATACCTGCTAAATTCACTTCCAATCCTTACGCCAGCGATTTACTGCCAATATATATTCATGATTATTCTAACGTCTTTTTCGAAAATGTCGAGGTTGTCGAGCATATCTATCAAGTCTTTGTAACGTACTTTGTCAAATGCCATTGCATAGTCTATAAAGCACAGATAGCGGTCCTTCTGAATTTTATTGCTCTTTCAGTGTGCTCTGTTCATCAGAATTCAAATGAGGAGTTTTGTCATGTGGGTCATTAATCTGATTGTTCGGTGGGGGTGACATTCCTTTCGACCTGGCTTTTTTTAGGTAACGCTATAAAAATTCATCTGCTTAGGTCCTGCCGCTGTTGTTTATTATTTCTGTGAGCCAGTCTATGCCTTCTAAGAGTATTAACATCTCTATTACAATCCCATTGGGTCCTGCTGCTTTATTTCTGTTCAGTTTGTCCATTGCCGATTCCACTTCAGATATTAATATTGCTGATCCATCCGTATTTTTGTGTAATTTTTATTTGTTCTCTGTTGTCGAGGAAAAGATCAGCATCCCATCTCTAAATTATTTTTTCTTTTTCTAGGATGAGTGTGCCATCCTTTGCTTTTATACATCCTGCTGCTGAGCAGATCTTTTGTCCTGTTAGTTTCTTTAATGTTTTTATTCATATCATCATTATTTGTCGTGCTCAGTCTCTCTACTTCGGCACAGTTGTCGTTAAATCATCATTCTTTAGCCTGTCTGCATTTTTTCCATGTTTTCTTGTGTAGTTTCTTGCATTCCATACTTACAAAGTCGTAACTACTCGTGAAATAAGGATAATAATTTTTAGACTCTGGAGAGGGCTGTAGAATCCTGTTGAAAAATATGGCTGAATATGCTAATTTTAACCTTTCAAGTTGAATATTAAAGACAAATTATTTCAAGAAGATAATATCCTTCCTTATTTTTCTAATTTTCAGGCTTGAATAAGCTGTTACGAAAACTTCTCGTTTTTCATTTAATTCACATTAGCATTTTATCTGCCATCACTTTCTTATTTCCAGTTAGGCCAGCTCTCTTGTTCCCAGTTTCTCCGCCTTTGAAGTCTACCTCTTCTCTAAAGTCTCTGCCATTGTTGCTGGTGGTCTGCTGTCTCACTGTTCAGACTTGATCAGTTTTGATGCTGTTCATTTCAGAATGTTTGGGCTTGTGCCGTAATTAACTTGATATTGTTATCACTATTATCGCCTGGGATGGTTCTTCGAGACGGAGTCTCGCGATGAGTGTGCGATTAGGAATGGATGGAACAAGAATGTAGAAGAGAAGAAGAGTGAGGATTATTTGCAGCAGTTGTGGGAAATTGTGTTAGTGGTAGTAGAGTTAACAAAGAGAACAAAAATTTAAGGGACAAAGAATAGAATTAAAAAAAAAGAAAAGAAGTCAAAAATTGAGAGAGAAGAACATCAAGGAACAAAAAAAATCGGAGCGGGGCGGGATACTCATTCTTTAAAAAGAATCGAACTTTTCAGGCTGTGACGTGCTCTGTGATCGAGGCTATCATCTAAAACATGCCGGATCAGTTCGTGGTTTCTCCTACAAACAGTTCGACACCTACTGAAGAGCAAATTAATCTTTATTAATTCTCTAAATCCCGAAGGTCGGTTGACCTAATTGGCACTTTTTTATGTGCTGTGTTCCTTCAGGATGAAATCAATTATGGTCCTCCACTTCTTCCTTCTTTCTTCTAGCTCTTAAGTTTTGTTATTTCTTCCAAACCCTGTCCTATCATGCCTTTTCTCAAGCTAATCAAGTACGTTACGCGTTGCTTAACTCTTTTTCCTCTTTCCTTTGATCTCTTTTGTAAGTATTAAGTTTTCCGAGATCTTCTTTTTTTGTTTCTATTCTTTCCGAAATCTTGTTGCTACTCACATGTTTGCCGGATGGTATTCTCAACATCTTGCTGTAAAACCACATTTCTGTTGATTCAAGTCTCTTCCCCATCCCTGAGGAGATAATCCATCATTCTCGCTCATGCAGGAAGACAGATATCACGTAACAGTTCAGTACTGCTTTCTTTGTTTAAAAAATGTATATCTACTAAAAATAACTTTTAGAGTAATACATACATACATACATACATACATACATACATACATACATACATACATACATATATATATATAGTGGAGGGAAAATGCAAATCCACCCAGGTGATTTATGAAGCCCGCATTTCTCCATCAAACAAAAAAACGACTTCCGGACCTATATCGGTATGTCCGCCGGTCCTTTCAAACAAAGACAGTATAACCACAGGTACTCTTTTTCGAAACCCGGTCAGAGGTACCAGACAGCCCTTTCGCGGACATTCTGGAAAATGAAAGAGGAAGGGCTGGATCCTGAAATTAGCTGGAAACTGGTAGGTTCAGCCCGTATTCCGAGGAATTTTCCTGATAGGTGCTGTCTATGTTTACTATAAAAAATTTCAATATTAAAATACCCCCACCAACACCGGCTAATGAATCTTAGGAGGGAATTCATCAGTAAGTGCCGCCACAAGGCAATATTTTTGAATACTTAAATTTAGAATTGAAATCCCCGTTGACTAGATGTTAGAATATAAATTAAAAGGATTAAACCCCTTTTTCCTTGGTTAACACATATATGTATATATTTTTTTCTTTAATAATTTTTAAACTGATAACTTCCTGTAATTGGAATTTAGCTCGCATCTACCTAAAAGTGTGTGTATATATGTATGTTTATGTATATATATATACATATATTTCTTTAATAACTTTAAATTCATGACTTCCTGTAATGGATAAACTTAATTAAATTTTTTGAAGATATTACATTTAAATCTATTCCTCCCCCCTCCTAATTATACCGTTTCAAACCCCTGTAAACATTCACTAGCCTCTACCATTTGATATTTGATACCCCGTCTATCTCTTGTCTCTACACCCTGTAATCTCGCCACTACCAGCTCTGTCCTGTTCTACTTTGCTTTAAAAAATCCCACATCTCTGACCTTAATGGAACTCTCAATTCTTGAACGTTGTTAACCTGGCCCCTCTTCCCACTTTACCCCAGGGCCTTCGCCATTTGGAACAAAACAATGTCGCTGACGCGACGTGGAATCTCTGTTAGAGATCCCATGTCGAAATGTGCATCCGACACCTTTGAATTTTGAAGATTTTCTCTAATTTATATTGGCTCTGTATTCTTAAGTACATTTAGCTCTCCACCTGCATCACTTTTTAATATTACAATTTTTTAAATATTAATTAGGATCAGCTTCTTGGAATTTACCTTCCTATTCTTCCACTTCGGATTAAAGAAAAACAATATATATATATATTACTCTGTAAGTAAACAAGGAAAGATATCTTCCTGAAATTCATTCGTCGTTGATATATATATATATATATATATATATATATATATATATATATATATGTGTGTGTGTATATATATATATATATATATATATATATATATATAAGAGGTAACTTCAAAAGTAAAGCGGCACCTAAGAGTTAAAAATATGAAAAATCTTCCTTGAAACTTTTATTTTCATTTTAATTCCATGTTGATAAGAATAAATTTGATATTTCTAATAAGCAAAATAATCTGCTATATCTCAAACCAAATTTAAATTGATTGGAATAATCGATAAACTCGTCTATTTTGGCAAATCTGACAATACAACATAATTATCTTATCAAAAGTACTTTCAAAAATAAAATATTCTTTTCTTAAACGTTATCTGCGCCAAATTAACTTATTTAGAGTTTAATTAATCTAAACTGAAACAAGTATTACCTACTTTAAATTGAAAATACCGCAGAGAATCATATTTTAACACGGTGATGTGTGTTTTTATGAGGTGTGGTTTATTTATGGACAGCCTGATGCCTGAGAAATTTATGTGAGGAGGAATTAATGGGTACGACAAATACAACGTAAATACTGTTTTATATATTTTTTAGCTAGACAGTAATCTTAAAAATGTCAAACATTTAAAACATTCTAATATTTTATTGAATTTTAAATACGTTTTCTTTATAGTCTCACTTACGAACACTTTCGTTGAAAAAGTGTAAAAAATTACAAATAAATTTTAAATTTCTTGTAATTACCGCTTTTATTTTTTAATAATGTCGTGAACAAAAACAGACGTCCGTATTTAAGAAGTTCACACGTTTAAACATACATAAGATAAATACAAGGTTATTTTTAAAATAATCGTTGTTGTTGAATTGTAGTTCACTTTCCCCTTTGTAATTATTAAATTTATTTTATTAAGATTTAATTTAATAAGAATATCACTTGACCGCTAAAAATGAATAGCGAATTTTTGGAGGTATTTTATATATTCTGCTGAATAACACACATTTTCGTAACAAAATTTCTCATAATTAATCAGGCCGGTAGAAATTCATATTAAATATACTATTTAATTAAAAACAGAACATTTACTCAAATACGAGTATCGATTAAAAGTAATCTCCAAATAAATAAATTAAATATGTCAGTTGTTAATTCCATTTCGTTGATCTCCAGAAATGTTCCCCAACATTGTCTGTTAACATTTGTTTACATTTCGATACATTTCAGAGCAGAGATGATTATTTATGAGAAATCAAAAATTCTATATATAAAGCTTGATTTAACTTCGTTGGACTGTGGAATCATTCATGGTCGAGTGGTCTAAGGTGCACAAGATCAATTAGTGGTTTTTCTTATGTTGTTAGGGACGTAGGTTTGTATCCTGCTGGATGACTCACATTTTCGTAATAAAATTTTCTCATAAATAATCAAGTCAATAGAAATATATATATATATAATATACTGTTTAATAAAAAACAGAATATTTACTCAAATACGAATATCGATTAAAGTAATGTTCAAATAAATTAAATATATATTTTGCTTAAACAGTTCTTCCAGTCATAGAATCGTAAAATACAAAATGCAGAAAGAAATTATTTCATTTTCTGGTCAGGTTTATAAGTTATACACTGATACACTCCCGATCAAAAATTTAAGACCACTTAAAAATCATTAAAAATATATATTTTTTTTTTTACAGATAGATTTTAAACTCCTCCCACTTAAGGTTACCAATACTACTATCTAAAAGGTTATGGAAACAAAAAGCTACATTCCAAACATTTTATTTAGAAATTTACATTTTTATAAAATGAGGCGATTTACACATGATCAAAATTATAAGACCAGAGACAAAAATTGTACGAAATTGTACAAAAAGTGTATGAAAACATTCAACAACCAAATTTAATAATGAAGTCTACCTCCACTGCTTTTAATGACTTCAAAAATTCTGTCGGGCATGCTAGAAATAAACGTTTCCATTAAGGTGAGGGGGATGTTGCTCCAGCTTCTGAAGATGGCTTCACGAATTCATTTTTTGTTGAATATTGTTTGCCATTTCGATAAACATCTCTTGTCATCCATCCCCAAACATTTTCAATTGGGTTCAAGTTCGGTGAGCATGCAGAATGTCCCAAGAGATGGACCCCATTTTCTTGTAGAAAGGTCATGGTCCGTCTTGCAGCATGAATTGCAGAATTATCCTGTTGGAATAACCACCCATCCTCACACAAACGATGTCCCTCCATCATCAAAGATGCTTTTTGTAGCATGCTAACATAACCAGCCGCTGTCTGACGACCCTGCACCACCTGGAGCTCCATCGTCTCTCTGTAAGAAAAGGCACCCCATACCATTAGGGACCCTCCACCACTATGACGTGTGGAGAAAATTTCAGGAGGCATGTTTTTGTTATGCCAATATCATTGGAAGCCATCAGGCCCATCTAGATTGAATTTTTTCTCATCAGAAACAGGAATTTCTTCCACTTCTCAACGTCCCATGTTTGGTATTCATGACCAAACTTTAAGCAGTCCTCCTTGTGATGTGGAAGCAGCCGAAGAATTTGTTTATGCTTTTTATTTAGCATGCCTTTTTGTCGTAAATGTCGTGTGATAGTTACGGGACTGCAATCAGCATCTGTGACTGCCTTAATTTGACTAGAAGAAAGTCTTCCATCTTTCATAACAACCCGTCTTATTCTCCTACCCAATGCAGGAGAAATTTTTTGGGGCCTATCAGAGGATTTTGCTTTTCCATAATTCTCACTGTTCTTTAGAAAGTTACAAATCACAGTTTTACTGCGATTTACCTAAGCTGCGATGTGACAAACCTTGCTTATGGAATTCTAGAATTCGAGAACGCTCAACTTCGGTAAGTTTGATTGCTTTAGGCATGGTAACACCTTTACGCAGTGATTGCTAATCTCTAACTAAACTAAAAATATTGGAATTACCATAGATCTAACAATTTATACTCCTGGTCTTATAATTTTGATCATGTGTAAATCGTCTCATTTTATAAAAATGTAAATTTCTAAATAAAATGTTTGGAATATAGCTTTGTGTTTCCATAACCTTTTAGATTGTAGTATTGGTAACCTTAAATGGGAGGAGTTTAAAATCTATCCGTAAAAAAAAAATTCTTTTTAAAGATTTTTAAGTGGTCTTAAATTTTTGATCGGGAGTGTATCCTAATGACTCAGTGAATATAAGTATTAGTTGGATCCAGTGACTCGATCCAAAGTGTTTTAAATTCAATACGTGTCTACAGCAGCGGTTTACAAAAAAAACTAACTGTCGACTACTATCGTCCGACATCGACTGCCCCTCGTTCCTCTTACTACTATTACTTAAATTAGGTGGGAGAGTATATTCACCATAGAATAGGTGTGTTTCACTATAATAACTTGTCACTTTTTAATTTTGTCTGCATAAGATACATAGTGGGACCTTAGACTTTTTAAATGGGTAGACAATAATTTTTAACAGCAGGTTGCATTTTAGGGTTTTTTTTATTGAACACTAGGTTTTTAACTACTATCTGTAAGTAAAGAGGCTAGAATGTTTACGTCAGAATTAGAATTATGTAATTATGGTATAATTAGTTATATTGTATTAAGAACAATAATTAAGTATTGTGTGTATTTTAACAATTAAGTATGGTATACTTAGTTATATTGTATTAAGAATTATACTTAGTTATATTGTATTATACTTAGTTATATTGAATTATACTGAATTGAATTATACTGAATTGAATTATATTGAGTTATATTGTATTATACTTAGTTATATTGAATTATACTTAGTTATATTGTATTAAGAACAACAATTAAGAATTGTGTGTATTTTAACAATTAAGTATTGTGTGAATTTTAGTAAAATAATTTTAATTTTTTTAATTATGTTGGAGTATAAGTTATAAATGAAACATTGTAATTAATTAAATTTTAAAGAAAATTATTTTGTTTGAATAAGGTACGTTGTGGGACCACACAATACTTAAATAGGTAAATAATCTTTAAAAGCAAGCTGAATTTTTACGACTACTTCTTGAGTAAAGGGCCTAGAATGTTTATGTTATAATTATGATTAAATAATTATTGTATATTAAAGTATATATATATATATATATATATATATATATATATATATATATATATATATATATTATTTGATGATAATTCTCTAAGGTCTTATAAGCAATGTACGAGTAAACATTAAGCCCCATAAAAAAAAAGAAAAAGATTTCTGAATATTTTATAAAAAAGGAGGAAACAGATTTTAAAATATTTCACCAAGATTTTCTCAAAAAAGAAGATTTTTCAAAAATAATTTAACTCATTTGGGATTGTCATGAAAGTTTCATTAAAACGCAACAATTCATAGATTTTTGAAAGAATTTCTAAATCAATTTTTTCTTTTCTTTTTTTTTTGTTTTCCCAAAATGACAACAATTTAACAACATTTTAAAACAAAGTTTCCAACGTTCTAAACAAGATTTTACAATGCTTTTGACATTAAAAAAACATCTTTCATTTCAATAATAGCTCAAAGGTTTTGATTATATTTGTTAATGTTTTGCGCATTTTCTTCATCATATTTCCTCTTTTTTAGCAAATTTGTGAGGTACTCTTTATTATTATTTTTTACACTTTATTATTATTATTTACTCTTTATTATTTTTTTATTATATTTTTTAATGTGCTGTGCCTTTTCTTCATCCTTTTTAGCAAATTTGAGCATCGTTTTTTTTTTTTCGGGAAGTCAAAAATTTACCTGCAAGTTCCAAATTACAGAGAACCAATATTATTCACGAATTCATATCTCTCTTAAGGAACAGAGTTCCTGATCAATCTAAATTAAATAATTATATTGGATATACTACAACATGCTTCACTTTACATCTCTCTTACCATAGCTCAATTAGGTATCATTTAAATACAGATGCCGACCTACCAAAATCTATCTGCAGCATACTCGTTGATAATACAACTATAACAGCCCCATTCACATGCTTAAAAGGCAAAGAAATAATGAAAGCATAATTAATAAAAAATAAAAACACTCAATAATATAAATTATGAAGACGATTCCAATGTTTCCGTGTTTGGAAAATAAAACATTCTTATAACTCTAGATACATATATAAAAAACAATATATTCAGATAAAATCAAAAATAAAATTCATCCTTAATAATGGCTAAAAATATAGCCGAAAGAACATAACAAAAGTTTTAACAATATATATATAATTTACATCCTTAAAAGTAAAAATATAATATGAATACATGAAAACTGAAATAAAAATCTTATCTGTAGTACCTTGTCAGTCGAGTTTAATAAAACTTGCATAAAAGAAGTATTGCTGCCCAAACATGCTATTATATATATATATATATATATATATATATATATATATATATATAATTAATGTGAAGAAGTTTTGTCACTTAAGTGAACAAAGTCATAATGACATGGAAGTTTCGTGAAGGCACCATTTTGATGTCCTTATTCTTCAGGGCTTATTTTTTAATCTCAGGAGTGAGTACTTTATAATGATGCCAAAAGCAAATAGATTCTGTTTTGGAATTTCCTCAAAGAGCAATCTTTTAATTTCCTGATTTTATAAATTTTTTGCTAATGATATAATCGGAAAATCAAGGATATGTTTACACAGAGGGTGCCTAAAAAGAGAAATGGAATTGCTTATAGCTGCAGCTTAGAACAAATACACCTGTATAAAATATATCTGTTTAATACTGTTAAAAATATTTTAAAAATGGAAAAATACTGTAGTTACAAAAATTAATAAAAAATTGATGAATGGTGCGAGAGATCCCTTATTTGCAGTTTTATTTTTTATAATAGAGTTACTATGTTAGCTATCTTTTTGTCTTTTTAGAATAATTAAAAGTTGATTTGCAATTAGCAACTCTGATGAATATATGATAACTTTAAAAAATTACCAAAGGACGTATTTGTCAACGGATGCAAATGTCCTCGTACGCAATTTCCTGGTACGCACTTATCCGGGATGCAATTGTCTGGTTAGCAACTGTCGGTACACACAAACGAATTGGGTTCAACCATGAAAATAACGAGTATTAGTGCAAAGTAATAGCTTTTAGAGAAAATATAGGGAATAGAATAATCTGGGACTTTAACATCTAGCTCGACCGACCAGAGAATTCAAGTTGGAAAACCAAATTTGATAGTCTTAACAAGACAAAGATAAACTTCCAGTGTGTAGATATGGCTGTACTTGCAGTGCAGAAAAAAGAAGACATGATTTTTTTCATCATTTCACCCCAAGGAAAGCGGAAATACCCCTATTACGCAAGGGTTTACAGCGAGTGGAAGTGAGAGAAAAAAATTGAATATAGGAATGATTAAAGAAAGGAAAAATAACGGGATTCAAGAAGATAGAAAACAGCTATTGACATTACATTTAAACTTCTAGAGATTGTAGTTATTGGGAAAGCAAATAATGGAATAGTGTTCCACAGTTGAGAAGTGCGAGAAAGGAAACTGTTGTGGTAGAAGTGGTTGTATTAACATAATTAGCAGGACCTTACCTGGGTTCAGAGAAGTGTTTAGCATGAAGTTAGAATGGTTACTGTATTATTAGTTGTTCAGTTATTTCTATAGCGAATATTGACAGTGTTGTGTTTATAGCACTGTTACAGCTGATATTTACTTGTGCCTTCCACATGTGACTGTTGCATTTGTTCGTCTTTAGATATCGCCGAAAATGCTTCTTTTCATTTCATACTAAATTTATTCTAAAAGGCATGAAGCCACTTCTCTTTGTCCCACAACCAATTATCTAACAACGTATTACGTTATTAGCATACCACAATGTTTGATGAAAAGAAAACAGGTAGTTTATCTATAAGTACATTACCTTCTCAGATAGAAAAAGAAAAAAACTTATAAGCAATTAAAACTTTGAAATTATAGCATAAACAATACAAAGAAAAGTATAATATTAATTAGAGAACAATACGCTAGCACAGTAATATCATGACAGACTAATCCATATAAGTAAAGGGTTTTAACCGGTTATAAAGCGGCCTTTTAAACCTGTGGAAATTGACATTCTAGTCGAGTACGGGTAGATATAAAAAGAAGACAGTGAAAAAATACCAGGATTTCACTCGAGAAGAGAAGAGAAGACATTGTGAGATATGAGGGAGTGGTCGTCGTAGATTGGGAAATAACCAATATACAATTGGTAAGAAAGAAAAAAAGAAAGAAAGAAAGTAACATACCGAATAGAAAATTAGAGAAACGTGAAAAGAAAGACAAAGAGTAAGAAAAAAAAAAGTACATAGAAAGAAAAAAAGAAAGAACTAAAAATAATGGGGAAAGAAACACAGGTACATTCTTGGATAAAGCCCTTAATGTAGCGAATTAAGACTGAACTTATATCCGCGGATTGAATAATGTTTTTGTTCGTAATAACGTAATGTTACTGAATACAATAAACCAGCATCTCTCAAAATCTTCACCTTTATGGAACCCCTATAATAATAATGAACCCCTATAATAGTTTTCGTGTTTCGGGGAAGCCCTGCATAAAGATTATTATATACCATTATTAATATATACTTTTATATTTTTATTGTTGTTCACATATTAAATACAATATATAAACACCGTGCGTGCATCCTAAACTTCAGAGAGCCATTCAAAGATGCAAGGCGGTTTCACACTGATGCAATATAGTCATCGCTAAATACATTCCCTATTATTTTTATAATAATAGAAGTGGTAATAACCTTTATTATAATCGCCAAGTATTTTACAACAATATGTCATCCGTGTATAGTAAAATTAAGAACATAATATTAGACTAAAATTACTCAATAATGCATTAGCGTTTTAATGGATGTT
This sequence comes from Ascarosepion bandense, assembly GCA_037127315.1. Lineage (NCBI taxonomy): Eukaryota > Metazoa > Mollusca > Cephalopoda > Sepiida > Sepiidae > Ascarosepion > Ascarosepion bandense. The sequence continues at coordinate 3,823,007 of JBBBDQ010000139.1, read as the reverse complement.
TATCACGGAACCCTCTAGCAACCTTTTGCAGAGATGTAGGATTTCGGGGAACACATCTTGAGACATTTGAACAAGGCTACAGATTACAACGGTTAAACGCAAAATAAGGATAATATATAATACATATTAATATCAAGTTTCTTCTTAGCACGAACGAAAAATATTTTTAAAATTACTATATATGTTCTATAAAAAGTATGCAAAGATAGAAACAAAGTTGGTCACTTTTTCCCATAGTCTTTCTCGGGACTTAAACGCAAATAAAAAAAAAAGAAAAATTAATCTTGTAATGTGTTCGGTTAGCAATTCTAAGAAGGTTACTGAATGTAAGATTCGAACTCTAGTCTCATAGTCAGAACGCGAACCACTCGACTATTTGCATACATTAATATAATGAATAAACCAAGTGAATTTCAGATAAGAATATATATTTTCATTAGAAATATTTACAATAACTTATTTGGTGAGAAGAGTTTTCAGTATTTGTCTATACTCCAGAGATGAGGTAGTATTTACACTCTTTACATTATTCGGACTATTGTTCTCATCTTTGTTGCACTTTTTACGACGTTTCCGATGTTTTATACTTCGGTCTTCTTCAGGGGCTAGGAATTTCGAACCAAACCCTTTATTACGATCACTAAGGCATATCATTCTCATTTCTTGTGCGAAGCCACTTCTGGTAATCATGAGTTATCTTCCTCTAACTTAACTTTCTAAGTTATTTGTTCACCACTGTTGTAGCCTGGTATTGAACTCACAACTCTTTTGGTCAAGTGGGTCATGTGTCCTTGAAGACAACAGAAATTACATTTCTAGGACTTATAAATCTAATGTTTCAGTAACCATTTTTTACCATTGTTTATGTTGCAATTTTTTTATGTTAATGATTTTCTCTAGTCTTTTTACAATTTTTTTGACGCTGATGATTTTCTCTAGCACTCCATATTACTGGTTCCCATATTGTGTTCATCTCTATGCTTGGTCGGCTTAGGAGATTTTTGTAGCTTAGCTTATGCGCTAATTCCTTAAGTTTACATAGTTTCCAGTGGCGTTCTCTATCTTTTGTTAGGAGTTTTCATTATGCAAGACAAAAGTTGCGAATAGAATTGTGAAAATAATTCGGAAATGGCCAAAACATTAATTTATTTTCTTCTCGTTATCTATGAAATAATGCAATATTTTAGGTTAGCATTACAGTCATTACAATTAAAGGTGGTTGCAAATTTGATGATGGTACCAAGATATTTTTGATAAAATCTTAGACACCTGATATTTTGTATGAAATAGACCACGAACTCCTTTAAACAAAAAAGTACATTTCTGAAAGACAAAGTATTCTCTCAAACGGTAAAACTTACTACTGATCGCCTTTTCAAACAAAAGTTTCAAAGACACTAAATTAACCCATTAATATCCATCATTCACACAGTTGGACGGTGGACATTTGTTGGGTACAAACAATAAATTTTTTCGTAGCACCACTGAAAATTGTTTTAAAAAACTTACTATATATATATCATACAAAATATGCAAAGATAGAAACAAGGTTGCTCACTCACTTTTTCCCAGCATATTCTCTATGGACCCAGAACCCAAATGCAAACAGAGAAAAAAAAAAAAGAAAAGAAAGAGAAAAAAATATAACTCAATAATTGCAGTTTTCCTATCCTCGAAAATACTTCAGTTACTCTTTGAAACCAAACTTTTCTCAAATGTTTACATTGTACGTTCTGTCTATCTAATCGAGTTTCTCAAATTGCCCATACAGCATAATCAACTATATAACCCCATCTTTTCTGTGGCCTTCCATCCAAATATTTTACGGTTGATAGATTCTGAAGGGTTTCGAATATGAAACCGAACCTGTCTTTCAAACATATTGGCATTTTTTATCCTCCATATGCTTTCTAGTATTTTTCTTTTTAGATAATTTTCATTCTTTCTTTGACTATTTCGTTCTTTCAACTTTTTCTTGTTCCTACTTTTCCTTCTTGTCTATTTTTCAACTTTTCTCTCGTTCGTTCCTTCATTCTTTAACTTTTCTCTTCATTCGTTGTCATTATTTTATCCGTTTCTTTCTTTTTCTTTTGTTTATTTCTTTTTCTTTGTTTCTGACGTACAATAGTTGATTCATTATTACTATTATTGATTGCTTCTTTCACTGTTTTTTGCAAATTTACTTTCTTTTATCACCACTTGCTTTCTTTTTGCTACAGATATTTCTTTCGCGTTTACTCCTTCTATTTTCTTCCTTCCTTCTATTTTCTTCCTTCCTTCTTTATTCTTCGCTACTTTTTTATTTTTTCTTTCTTTATTTTGATCGTTACTTTTTCTTTCTTTCTTTTTGTTTTTTCCTTGTAACTATTTCTTTCTTTCTTTTTGCTTTGCTTTCTTTTTATCTTTTTCTTCTATTTGCTTTTCTTTATTCTCCTTTTCTTTCTCTTTTCTCTTTCTATCATTCTTTCTTCTCTTCACTTTTTTCTTTCTTTTTTCTTTTTCTTTCATTTTTCTTTTCTTCATTTTTTTTTCTTTTTTCTCATTCGTTCTTTCTTGTTTTCTTCGGGGCTCTTTCTTTTTCTCTTTCTTTATTTTTTCTTCTCTTCTTTTCTACCATCGCGGCTTTTTCTTTTACTCTTTCTTTTTCCTTTCTTTCTTTATATTTTCTTCTCTTTGCTTTTCTTTTTTCTCTTCCTTTCTTTCTTTCTTTCTTATCTTTTCTTTTCCCATTTTCTTTTTTCTTTCTCTTGTTTTTCTCTTTCTTTTTTCTTTTCTTTTTCTTTTTACTTTCTTCTTTTTCTTTCTCTTATTTTTATCTTTCTTCTTTCTTTCTTCCATACACTTCATTTCTTTCCTGACTGTTACTTTCCCTACCCCATTAAGCCCCACACTTAGTGACACACACAGAGCGTTTTCATCCTGACTAAGATAGTTTGCCTCCTTTCACGTCTGCTTATTTTTTAAAGAAGTTAAGCGTAATATTTTCAGCTCTCAAATTCTACAAACTTTTCTCATAAGTAAATATTCTTCTTCCGGTCGGTAATATCTGTTTATCTGCGGCTGTTTCTTGTTTTTCCAAAATTCTTCCAGAGAAAAACATGGACGAAACCCGAATCTTGTCTTTCCTATTTTTGCCAGCGTCAAATTCTTGCAGTCAAAATGAGATTCCTATACGGATGTGTTTTACACCCGAATTTTACATGACATATTCCTAAAAAACTATTTCACCCTGTTATTTTCTTATTGATTCAGGTGCCGATTTGCGGATATTCCTACAGTTTAGTGCGTCTCTATGCCACCAAAATTACACAATGAGTACATGGTGAGTGAGAATCAGACAACAAAGCTGAACTACGTTAATACTTTAATACTGTCTGAAGCTATATACAACAAATATTAAAAGGCAGCAAAGAGGCGGGTGAAATAACGAGTGAGAATACAGATTCCTCTGAGCACAAAAAAGTGATAATATCAATAAGTACTTTGTCATTGTTTATCCACATCTATCTTATTCTTGTATTCATAATTATAAAGACATAGTGGCAAGTTTAAAAATGAATTCTACACAACATTGCGACATTTGGTGCGATTCCCGTTCATTGTGAACTCACGTGGTATATTTTTAAATGTTTTAAAGAATGTCCGTTATTGTACGTTATTCAAGCCGATACACGCCCACGAGTGACCAGGGCGCTGGGTGATTTTAGTGAGACACCATCTCTAGATTGCCAATCAAAGCGAACAAAGCCATCAACGGTTTCCGAACAGTTCAGTCTCCCCAATTTCTAGGAATTTTAAACAAGAAAGAAAGAAAGAAAGAAAGAAAACGAAGGGATACTTAAAGACGCTAGACCTACTTCTCAAATTTTACCAAAAAATCATATTTTTTGCGATATGGACCTTCTTAGACGGGTTGAGTATATTTATGAATCCTTTTATACAGGCACAGATGCACACTGCGTGTGTCTGGGTATGCGCGTGTGTACCAGAGATTTGTAATCCAAAGTAGAAGATTTGTATTCCCAATTTACTACCATAAAAATTGAACATTTGAATCTTGTAGGCAGGCATTCAGCATTAAAAAGACCTCTATCTTTGAAATAATCAATATTCCGCAATAAAATTCCACATTTCCAGAAGAAATAGAGAATAGGTTTAGTAAAAGACTAAAATCAGGAAGTATGCATAGCGTCCAACAGTTTATTGCTGCTGATTCAGTTAATGTGAGAATTTTACAGCAAAAATAATGATCATGCAGTTGAACTATACCGTGACATGCATCTGTCAAATGCCTATCACACATGATCAGGGATGTTTTTAGCTAGAGGTCATTAAGGGTTACGGCTCTTACAACAACATACCCATTCTCCGCAGCGAATCAATCGATATTTGTTCAGATATAAAAAGTAATATGTTTAAGATAGGAAGTTATTATTTCGGATTTATATTTGTATTTATTAAATTAATAAATATGTTTATTTTCATCTAAAATGTGTGTGTTATTTCGTTACTCGGAATATTTTCAGTAGTGGTGTAGATGTAACTTTCATTAGAGGATGAACTTGGACGAAGGTATGATTTCACGACGCAAATATTACAACAGTATATTCAGCTTCATGTAGTAGTCTCTTGTAACACTCCAATGGATGTAGCCACTTCTTGTTCTACAGACTTGTAATCTATTTCCTTCTCTCAGTTATTAATTCCTTTGAATTTCAGATCAGTTAATTAATTGCCATACGTGACACACTTCTTAAGGAACCACGTCTCTACCAGATATACAACAGACTATAACAGACTAGGCAGGAGCTTTTCCTGAAGTAGGCTGCTATTTCTTTCTGCAGTAGACTGGTTGCCAACAAAGATTATAGAACCCAATCTGTTCTGCTATTTAAACGATAACTGGAGGGAGAAGAGATGGATTAATACTTTTTCCAAGGGTATTTGCGCGTAAGTGAATGCAACGAATTCAACTGGAATTTGAACTCGTCTCCGATTTCTCATTCTGAACCGATACCCGTTGCACCACAAGTTTATCTCGCAGTAGGTTGCCATTTTTTTCTGCGGTAGACTATCGAGTGATAGTGAATGCAATCCAGTTGGTCAGAATTTGAATATGACACAGCTCATCCCATTCCTGGAAAGACGGTTTTGTTCCCCTACTAAGGAGGAAAGATTAGATGGAAGATCTAATTTTGGATAGTGTCTGAAACATTTCTGTCAGTTAAGTGTCATACATGATAAACGTTTTGACGATCATGTCTCGAAAGGGACATGACTGACTGGACAGGAGCTTGTCCTGCAGTAGGTTGCCATTTCTTTCTGCGGCAGACTGGATGTCAATCAAGGTTACAAACCCCAACGTGTTCTGTCATTTAACCCGTAGCTGGAGGGAGAAGAGATATTTAATACCTTTACCAAGGGTATTTGCGCGTAAGTGAATGCAACTAACTTGGCTGGAATTCGAACTCGGCTCTCCGATAACCACAATCCAGAGTTGATGTTATAAACAGTTTAAATGCTTCGATTACTTCTTCCTTATTGAGAAATGTTTAATTGTTTTACGAAAAACTCAAAACGTTTGAATAAGCGATAATCAATATGGAAGAGATCAGATGAATATTAGAGGATGAGGCAAAGTTTCAGAATTCCTCCAACACAGCTTTTGGACATTTGATTGAGAAACATGAAACTTACAGCAAAATTGGGATATCTCTTTTCAAAAGTCTAGGGTGTTTATTTTTCAATTTTTCGACAATACACACAATTTCTCTAATATTTTGCTGTTTGTTTGTGATATGCAATTTAATGGAAATATCAAATAAATGGCAATTTCATCGGTGCGTTACCACCCACGTCTATTGAACAGGTTACGAGGCTCATCTGTTGTTCCCTGTTTAGGATGTAGTTTCCGGCTTCCTCTTTTCCAATCTTCTCACTTTGGATTTTTTTTTTCAATTGGAGTAGATAGATCTATTTATCGCCCGGTTCACACTCCACCCTCGTCTATTGAACAGGTTAAGAGGCTCATCCCTTGTTCCCTGTTTAGGATGTGGTTTCCGGCTTTCTCTTTTCCAATCTTTTCACTATCACGTAGCCCCCTGCACATCAGTGGCGTTACTGCCTTGCTCGGGGTGATACGATTAAAAAAATAGTGTATATGTTGTTTGAATTATTATTACAGATATTCCCTTCATAGAAGACATGGGTTTGTCGAAGCTTTGGTTTGTTTGTTGTATCGTTTATGCTGATGATGTTGGAGGGTTTTAATTTTAAGTAGTACATGATGAATTTATTGTTTTTGTCAGTAGGCGATATATGTTGACACTGTAGGGCGGTTCGGCTATGCTTGCAAAATGGACTTGTTTCAAACGTAAGCAAGCCTACCACATTTGAAAGAATCAGAAGGTTGAACAAAAGATAATGAAAGTGTCTAGTTTTTACTAATAAGTGTTTATTTATTCAACTTCGATTTTGTTGTTATGAAATAACATTTATATCTTAAAATTCTGCATAAAGATTTTCTTTTAAATGTGTGTTTAAGAGTTCAGTTTTTTAGTCGGCGAAAATAAATCTGATGTGGCTGATGTGTGTAAGTTAAAGAGTTCCTTCTGGGTGTGAATGAAATCGAAAATTGTGTCTTTGTTCTTCTTTCTTTTTTGTTGCCGAGAAGTAATGAGGAAAAGGGAGAATCAATAACTGCGAAGTGAAAGAGAGGATGAGAAAAAGTGAAAACGGTATGAGACTCCCGGTTGATGACCTGTGAGTTTCTGTAATGTTCTTTCTTTTTTTGTTGACAGTCGTTGAGGAAGAAGGAGAATCAATACATATAGCGCAAAAGAGGCGAGAGCGTAATAAAATGCAGATCGGAAAAGACAAAATCACGTTTTTATACAGAAAAGGATAGAAAAATATAAAAAAATAGAAATGTTAAACTTTTAAGAATATATTTTGACCAATAAATAAGAGATTCTATTTATTTTGTTTTCACAGACGTCAGTACCTTTAGTGAACTAACTGTCTTATGTGAAAGGAGGTTTTTCATTGGCTCATGAAAAGGTATAGGTGTGTGTCGGCTCGGATTTTCTATCCAATCAAATTTTACGAAATCCGACATGTTTGCTTTCATACATGTTGTGTTTATTGTGTTGTTCGTTTTTGTCGAATAATGTCATAGTGATTTATGTTGTTATCATTTGTATTATAACAGTTTTAGTTTTTCTAAGGTTAGTTTACATTGTTTATCACTTATACGGTTAGTAAAATTATAGTTTGTTTTGTTTTGGGATTTTTAAAAAATGTTATGCCTGTAGAGGATATTAAGTGCGCCCTATTTATTAAATTATGAAAGTTGAAAGTAATCAGATATCGGAGAATTTATATTTAATTTTTACCGAAAATCAGCAAAATGATCCGAAATAGAGGAATAACAAGAAACATAAATCGTTGTAACAAAGAACTAAAAACGATCGAATTTGATAACCGGGTGAAAATGATTCCTTCTCCGGATACATTATTTTATAAAGAATTCAGCAACATCCAAACATTGTTGATGAAAATATAAGACTGGCTTTAAAGAAATAAAAACTAAAATAAGCAACCATCTTTATATAAACAAAAATAAAGACTCAATTATATATACATATACGTGTGTGTGTGTGTGTGTGTGTGTGTGTGTGTGTGTGAATACAAACAAGAAAAATGTTCTTTATCAATGTGTTTCATCTTCTGGTGGACTTTATCAAGGTAAATCTTTTTTTGCAACATACATATTTTTTCCAGATATATTTTATTTACATCTTAATTTTTGTACACACACACACACACACACACACACACACACACACACACACACACACACACACACACACACATATATATATATATATGTATATATATATATATATGGCTTTAAAAATGGCGGAATGCAAGAAAGTTCTCTTTATGCCTGCACAAAGTCATTCGATAAGGCCTGAGGTAAACAGTTTCTAAAAACCGTAAATATTTCACCGCCCAAACCTAGTGCAAAACGGAACGCTTCGTCAGCATATTCAGAAGCGCAACCCGGAAAATTAGCCAAATATGGCCCAATCGCATCTGAATACGTTGACGGGGTGTTTAAGGTGCTGCATAAAGCAAGGTCGGTTGAAAATTTACTGCTTTTAAAACTGTTTACTCGACGGATTTTGTGCAGAAAGAAAGAGAACTTTCTTCCTTCTCTGTGTCTTATCGGTGGGTCGGTACTAATTAGTTTTATTGTTTATGCTCACTTAGGTATGATTTATACCGATGTTTGTAGTAATAAATTTATTTTAGTTGTGGCTCCTGATTTATTCCTCGTGCCTACATTTTTTTCAATTTCGCCGTTTTGATTATTGTATATTAAAACGAATCTTTCTGAAGTGTTGGACGAAAACCCCCCTTAGAAGAATACGTTCTGTCATTTTTAAAACCATATTTAAATTCTTACTTATATGTATACAAAGTGCGATGGGTAAATTGTCGCATTTGTATATTTTTAATTCAGCACATGCGTGTTGCTTGTTTTGGGTTTTGTCGACTGCGCAGTATATTAAGGTCAGTTGGGCATGTAAGAAAAAGAGCACAATGATGCAATACATTTCACCACATCATGCTGTACTGCTCAGAATTCGTACCGGAAACTCCAATACGAACATTTCAGAAAGAGTTAAATGATATATCCAGTCAACATCATGGCACTAGTGATGGCGACGTCATGCCTCCAACATACTTTTCACGAGGCCCTAGACTCAACACGGAAGCCCACATCAAATGCCTTGAGGACATAGTGCTACCATGGGGTCAAGAAAGCAGTTGCTGGAAGATCCTATGTCTGACTACAGGACTCTGCAACATGCCACAAAAGCAGGAAAACCCAATCATGGCTGTCAGAGAATTTCTATGACCACATCCCCCCGTACATCTGGAAACCTAACTCTCCAGTAAGCAACGGCCTTGATTATTAAATGTGGGCGAGTTGAGTGAGATACCAACAAAGCTCCCTGCAGGCAAGAATTATGGCGGCATTTACTAATTTAAACAAGAATATTGTTCAAAAGAGTTCCAGAAAATTCCGAAGTTGTCTGGCGTCCGTTGTTGAAGCCAATGGCGATTTTATTGTATAAATTTACTTTTTAGTATTTTAAGATATTTTTGTGCCATTTTGGTAAATAAACCAATGACAATATTATTTTCATTTTTGCCTTATTTACTCATCGCACCTTCTAATTGTGCACAGTGTAGATATTTGACCAGCGTAGTTTTGTTTGACAAAGCATGAGGATATTTATATATAATCTCAACATACTAATAATGTATTGCATTATGATATACACAGTCAACGACTTTCGATATTTACGCAGTTAATTTCGATGGTTTGGCACATTTCACAGGTGATTCCAGTTTTCCTTTTTTTCTTCATTTTACTAATATTCCCCCAATAGCTACTCAAGGTTGGGTTTTACTGTGTGGAGTAGGAAAGAACAGGTGTTACGCGTACAGAATTGAAGTATATTTTAGAAGAAACTAGAAACCAAATCCTAAATAAGAAACAATATATCAACCTCTACTACTTTAGCCCTGTGCCAGACTAATCTAAATTTAACCAGAATCAACACTTATATATGAATTTAAAGGATTTATCCTTAATAAATGCAACTGAATGTTAATATTTGCAAATTGTACTTCAAACATCTTAAGATCCCTTCGCGGCAATTGGCTTTCCCCCAATGCTATAACTAGCAGGTGTTAAAAAAGGATTACTTTGTCTTTGAGGAATTCAAAAAAAAAAAAATATGTCCTAACTGGACGGGGAAACGTTTTCATTTTTATTCAAAGATCATAAAAACAATGGCGGCAGCGGATGTTGTGGAGAAATCCTTTTCATAAGAACGTGCATTCATGTTAACATTTTTTGTTTTGAAAAACACAGGTGTCCTTTCTGTACGGGCCACGATCACTCTCTACGGCCATGTGAATGCTGTTGGCGTCCAAGTGCTTATTTAGATATTCAACAGATGCTGGCAAAGAAACGAACAAGCAAGGAGCTTGATTTTATTTTATGACTATCACATTCGAAAATGAAAAACAAACGAAAACAACAAAGATAAAAAGTCAAATAAATAATTAAAAAAATAGGTATAAATAAAAAAAATAGTAAAAAAATTAAAGAAAGAAGGTTTGTGAGAAAGAGTAGAAAGCTCGAAAAGGGAAAAAGAAACAAAAAGAAAAAAAAAGAGAGAAAAAATGCAAAGAGAGTGGAAGTAGGATAGAGTAAGAAGATATAAAGGAGGAAAGAAAAAGAGAGAAAGTGAAGGGAAAGAAACGGTAAAACGATGAAACTCTTAAGAAAGGGAAGAAGATAGAAATAGAAAGAAGAGAAAAAGAAATAGAGAAAAAAGGGAGAAGTAAAGAGAAAGAGCCCACTGGTACAACGAAGAATTAAGACAAAAAAAAAGAAAGAAAGAAAGAAAGAAAGAAAGGGAGAGCCCCGACGTAAAATGGAGATAAAAAAAGAAATTAAGAAAGGCGTGAAGAGAATTAGGGTAAAAAAAACGAGTTTCCAGAACTAGCAAGAAGAATGCAGAAAAGGAAGAAAGTGTGATTTGCTTTTACGAATTATCAACCTTTGTAGGTTATTTAAGCCGGGTCATATTTTGGATTGCAAGAAGAATTATTTTTTGAAAATTAATATTTCTTTAACAATTTGTTCAGAATAACAATGATTTTTCCAGATACAACTGCTACTATTTAAACGGGTAGCAGATGAATTCATGCCTTTCCCAAGGGTATTTCCACCTAAGCGTATGTAATGATCCCGACTAGAATTCGAACTCGGTTCTCTGATATCTCATTTCGAGTCGCTAATCATTGCAGCACCCGCATATCCACAAAGGAAGATGAGTGTTTATTGGTTGCAAGAGGAGGGAAACTGAAGAGAAAAGAAGAAAAACAGAAAAAATAATGAATGAAGGTCGGTTGGAAAGAAGGTGAATCTATAGAGAAATAACAAGAGAAGAAAAGAGAGAGCAAAATAAAAAGAGGATGAACAGATATCAAGTTCTAGGAAGGAAGGAAGGAAGGAAGGAAGGAAGGAAGGAAGGAAGGGAGGAAGGAAGGAAGGAAATGCTGAAACAAGAAGAAACAAGATTAGGGAAAGAAGTCAATCTCAAGAAGAGGAATAATAACTACGACAAAATGAAGTAGAAATATAAATTTAACTGTGTAGTGTGGTAACAGACAAAAACAGTTGTGACACTGAAATCCGAAGACACATTAGAAAAGCAACAGATACCTTGTAAAAGCTGAACAAACTAATACGATATACTAAAATATCCCGAGTCTTGTGACTCGTCAGAGTCGTAGAGTCACCGCACTATTTTTTTTTTATATTTTTATTCATTTCTCTCCAAACAAGGCGGAATCGCCCCTACTGCGCAGGGGGTACTGTGAGACAAAAAATTGGGTGTATTCAAGAAAATAGAAACGATGAACAAGATTCAAGAAGATAGAAGATGGCAATTGACGTTGCATTTAAATTTTTGGAGATTGAAGCTATCAGGGAAAAAAGGAAACAAAAGTTCCGCAGGTGTGGAAGAGCAAGCAAAGAAACCGTTGGAGTAGAAATAGCGGTTACATTTGACTATTTCAAAGCTAAAAGGGTGGAGCATAGATGCTAATCTAGTAGCACACTAATTTTTGTGGTCAGGGCACCAGGGGAAAAACAACTTTGTCAGAGCAGTCACAATGAAAATGAAAATATTTGACAGAGGGAAGCTACGTCAGGTTGATGAGAAATGACTGAAGTCGAGAAGTCAAATCAGGATCGATTACATTTCAAATCTTTTTTTAAAATTTTGCTGACAACCTCGAGATGAATAGCAGGGGCACTCAACCAGATATGGCACCAGTATTCAATGCACGGACGAATGGTAGATTTATAAATATGCAAGATCGATACTGACGAGAACAATTTTCTGGTCTGATAAAGTGACCCAATATTCCAATCAGATACACCTATAAGTTTAATGTAATCGTTCTACTTTGAATTAGTGGAAAAATGAAGCCAAGGAGGCACAGTGTGTTGCTCTCGATGCAAATAGGAAGTAGAAAAGTTTGTTTATGGTGGTTATAGGAGAGCAGCTTTGTCTTGGAGGGGTTAAATTTCCTGACCCAGTTAACCATTGATTAGAGGTCCATTTCAAGAGCGTCAGTGAAGTTTACTTAGTCAAGTGGCAGATTTTTATTAAGACGGGAATAAATAGTGGTGTCATCTGCATAGATGCCTACTTCGGAACTGATGACCCCAGAAAGATTATTGATGAAGAGTAGAAACCGGGTAATACCTAGGATAGAGCCTTGAGAAACACACACGTTCGTATGAAAGGATCCAGAAGCTTTCCAATTCAAAATGACCTTTATTTCATGGTTTGATAAGAACGATTGCATTAAATCAAACTGGGTAAGTTTTATATCTGTGACTGCTTATAGTTATGGGGAGTTATTTTGTTAAGGAGAAGCCTAGAGTAGTAGTAGCAGCAGTCGATCGTCAAATGCAACAAGTGTGGGAAAGTAAAATGACGCAATTTGCAGAATAGTGTGGCCTCAGGGTTGATCACCAGAAATGCAAGCTGTAGAACCCATCCATGCGCGACATGCCACTTCAAGAATCCCGACATTATTCGACTGTTGATCAGAGCAGTCTCTCTGAACGCTACACAAGAGTTCGCGCTTCTAACTACCAGTTCGGAAGCAAGCCTGACGGGTCTCAACCCGCTCCAGGCTGGTTTTGAATTCAGAGGGTTTTTTTTATTATTATTCTAGACTGGTTGTCAACGAAGTTTATAAAACCAAGTCTGACCTACTATTTACCCATAGCTGGGGTAAACGAGATGGATTTTACTTTCCCAAGATATTAGTACGTAATTGAATGTAATTATTTCTCTATTCGAGCCGCTATCCATACATCTATATACAAAAATAGCGTTGAAATAAAAGAAAAGCGTGCTAAACTGCTATGTAATTATCAATCCTCTAAATACTAAACAATCTTCTCAGGAAGGAAGAATAGAATTAAAGTGACAGAGAAAGAGTTATATCAATGAATATTGAGAATAAAACAGACACAGCATGTGTGCAACAAGGAAGTCTTAAGAAAATTAAAAGCAAAAGGAAACTTTCAATCAGAAAGGAACACTTGAAATGTCTAAGTTTCATAAAGAAAGAGGGCCTAGAGAATTTAAGAACTCAAAAGGGAAACCGGCGACGACAACGAATAACCTACTTCACGAGTTTGTGTGAATGGATGACAGAACATGAAGAAAGAGAAATAGTAATGGGTCAGATGTCACCTAGCGTACCCACCTTTTCATCACCATCATCATCATCATCATCATCATCATCAACCTATTTCATTAGATACTCTTAACTCTTTGTCGTCATACATTTATTCATATTCGGCAGGTCAAAGGCATTGCAGCTCTTGTCAGCACAAATCTGCTTGGTATAGATCTTGGCTTGTTGTTCTTTGTTAGCGCTTCCTAACAATTTCGTCTTTAGCAACAAAAAACACGAAGTTGTGGAGAGTCATGATCGACTACGTTCTGAGAGGGAACGAAATGTAACGAAAGACATGCACTGAGAAATGATTTTTTTGAAGGAGCCAAAAAATGGAACTTTTAAATAAAGACAAAAGAAAAAACATGCGCTGAAAAGTTTAAATGGCAAAAAAAAAAAACCCAAAAAACGCATAAATAAAATGACAGAACTGTTTTAAAAACAGGAAAGGAAAAATATGCAGAAAGAAAATTCGGAGAAAAATTAAAAAAAAAAACGGTAAAAAAAAAACCTGAAAAATTCAACTGAAGAAAGTACGAAAGCCGGTAATGAATAATAAGAAAATGGGATATGTGCGGTTAGAGGAATAGAAAGCAGAAGAAAGAAAGAAGTTCTAAAACACTGGCGCCTCTCTCAGCAACAATATCGCACTTCTGAGGCGTTGTTCGACTTGAGAATCGAACCAGAACAATGACAATTTGTTTGCTGAAGCTGTTCAAGTCTGATTCGCCGTGGAATAAAATGGCTAGCGAGCTAGTCAGGCAAATCATAAGTAGTGGGTAATGAATTTAATGCTAACATATTCTACTCCCATATTTAAAACATTTTACGTGACTAAGTTCATTTTATTAGCACATAACTGAATGGAATTATTTTCAATTCGAGCCGCTATCCATGCATCCATATGCAAAAATAGAGTTAGAATAAAAAAAAGGGTGCGAAACTGCTATGTAATATTTAAATGCTAAACAATTTTCTTAGGGATGAAAAATAGAATTGAAGTGACAGAGAAAGAGTTATATCAATGAATATTGAGAATAGAATATTTGCAACGAGGAAATTTTAAGAAAAATTAGAAGCAAAAGGAAACTTTCAATCAAAAAGAAAGCATTGAAACACTAGGATTTAAGTTTGGTAAAAACAATAATTGGCGCGTATCCGAGTGAAGATATCCATGTAGTCCAGGGGTCGTCAAACGGGGTTTCAGATATCGGTGATAGTCAAGGAATTCAATGGGGGTCGGTGTGTGAACAGCACTATCAGGCCCACCTAGTCTTCTTCTTTTTCTTCTTCTTCTTCTTTGTGCCATGTTCTTTCAGGGCGTAGGCGATCATGGCCTTCCACGTCAGCCTATCCCTAGTAGCTCTTAGCATGCTTTCTCCTGTTACCCCACCTAACCCCCGCTCTGCCATCCACCTGCCCCGTCTGTTAAGTATGTTACACGCTGCTTTTCCCTGTCTCTCTTTCCCTCTATCTGACCTGTGAGTATCAGATTCTTCAAGACTTCCTTCCTCATTACATGTCCCAAGAACTTTAGCTGTCTTTTCCTGATGCTCAGTATCAATTTTCTTTTCGTTTTCATCTTTTTCAGAACCCCATAATTGCTCACATGATTGATTCATCATATCTGCAGCATCCTTCTGTAGAACCACATTTCATTTTCTTCAAGTTTTTCCTTCATCTTTGATGAGACTGCCCAGCATTCACTGCTATATTAAAGAACTGGCATCACATAGCAACCCAATACTCCCGTCTTTGTTTCTAGCAAAACTTTCCTGTCTCTTAATACTCTACTCGGATTCTGAAATGCGTCCATGCCAATTCGCCTTCGGATCTCTGTGCCGTATTTTCCGTCTTCTATTGGAAGATTTTCCAGGTATTTAAAATTTTATACCTACTTGATTTTAGCATCACTCACCTGTATTTGGCATTTGGGCTTCTCTTTTTGCTGATGAACATGCTTTCGGTTTTCTTGCAGTTTATTTGTAGTCCTTTTTTTTGTCATTCTCTTCAGCTACCTTCTGTAGGAGGTTTTGTAGTTTCCTTTCCGTGTCTGCTATCAGAGCTGTATCATCTGTGCACCTCATGTTTTTAGATTTTGGCCCCCGACTACGAATCCTGCATAAATTCTAGGGGTCTCAGAAATAGATCCGGTGAAAAGACACATTCTTGTCTTACGCCCCTTTCTATCTTTGTATGTCTGCTGAATTCGTTTCCTGTTCGTATGCAGGAGGTTTGCTGCCAGTAGAGATTCCACATCGAGGTTGCTAAGCTTTCTATTAATTCTTAGTATCGATAATAATCGATAAAACAGAGGTACACATTTTTTTTCATTTGTATTACCCTTTCTGATAGCATCCTAATCATAAATATCGCGTTCCTTGTTCCAGTGTCTTTGACGAACCTATACATTTTCTTGTCCTATCTCTGATCTGACTCTGATTAGTGCTCTATTCATCTGGATTTGGTTGATGAGTTTTATTATGTGGCTCACAAACTGATTGTTCGGTGGAGTTCGCATTCGTTTGCACCTGGCTTCTTAGGCAATGCTGCGAAAATTCACATGCATAGATTGTCCGGTATTACACTACTGTTATAGATTTCATTTAGTATTTCTCTAATTTATCTCTACTAAAATCAATTTTCAATTTTTGGTATTTTCATCTTGAGATGGTTTAATATATTAAGTATTATCTTTGTTGTGTGTGTGTGTGTGTGTGTGTGTGTGTGTGTGTGTGTGTGTGTGTGTGTTTTATCCAAGGAATTTCTATGCTATATATTGACTGTCTGGTAGCATACTTAATCACTCTAATAATCTCTTTTAAAGAAGTATCAAACCCATAAAAAACACCCTGTTCTATTATCAATATATTTTTTATGAAGCATATGTTTCTTTTACCATTTTTTTCTTGTCATATATATTCAAGCAAACGCACCTCCGTGCTTTTTAAATGGTATTTAAAGCGAAAAGAAAGGGCTAAACAATAAACTTAAAAAAAACCAAAAAAACTGATGGACGCCATCCACGAGTCGTGGATAATGAAATCAAGCTGGTACGGAAATTTAAATATCTGGGAAGCGTTCTAACAGAGGACAGAAAATGAGACACTGAGATCCGACGGCGTATTGGCATGTCGAACGATGTATTCTAAAGGCTGAATAGAATATTGAAAGACGGGAAGATTTCATTGCAAACAAAGAAATGAGTACTGGACTATTATGTGATATCTGTCCTCCTTTATGGCGGCGAATTCTGGACCTTCTCCTCAAGGATGAAGGAAAGACTCGAAGCAACAGAAATGTATCCCTACAGAAGGATGCTGATGATACCATGGACCAAACATATGAGCAACAACAAGGTTTTGGAGAGGTTGCAAACGAAAAAGAAACTTATACCTGGCACCAGAAAGAGACAACTGAGGTTTCTAAGACACGTAATGAGGAAGGAGGGCTTTAGAGAATCTACTACTCAGAGGATGGATGGAGAGAAAGAGAGGCAGGAGAAAGGAGCGTGAGACCTACTTGATGGAATTGAGCAAGTGGATGGTGGAACGGAGTTTGGGAGAGTTATCAAGAGGAGAATGATTAAAAATGACAGTTATTTAACCTATAGCTGGAGGAAAAAAGCCGTATTAATAGTTTTCCTAAGGATACATGCGCGTAAGTGAATGCAGCGAAAGTTGAATTCGTTTTATTCACTTACGTGCCGATATCCACTGTACCACAAAAGCACATATCTGCCATCACAGATGTAATAAACAAAGATTACACAGACATATTTTGAAATACTAAAGAGTAAAATTATTCAATAAGATCGTCATTGGCTTCAAAATAGCTTACAGATAATTTCGGAATCTCTTGCAACTCTTCTGAACGTTATCCTTGTTTATGTTAGTGAATGCTACCATAATCCTATCTTAGGTTCATCTTTGGTATTACAAGAAGTTTTGCCCCGCAATTAATAATCAAGGGTGGGTGTAGATCTAAGAGTTAGTTGGACAGATGTGAGGGTTTATGTAGTCGCAGAAATTTTCTGACAGCCATGACGATATGTTTCTGCTTGTGTGGCATGGTGCAGAGTCCATTTGCTAGACATAGGGTCTTTCAGTAGGAATAAGGCAGCACTGTCTTCTCAAGGCTCTTGAAGTAGGCCTCCGTGTTGAATTTATGACCGCGTGAGAAAATGAATGGTGGCATAATCACAAGTGATCTCCCCAGACACCATGATGCTGACAGGATATATCATCTAACTTTTTCCGAATCAACTACACTGTGCTCAGATTGACAATCAAACACTGAAATGTTCTTATTAGACCTTCCGGGGCGAATGCCAAGCAGCACAACATTCCCTTTCTAAATGTCTGGTCGAATGAATTGCATCATGATGTTCTTTTTCTCACAGACAGTGTCCAACTGACCCTACTATACTTTGCAGTCGACAAAATAAAAAAAATGACGCGTATGCACGAAATTAAAACTATAAAAATGCAACAATTTACCCATCGCTCCCTGTAATTACTGACATGGTTCCATGAAATATTCGAACAAATATCTACATCAATGGATACATAGATTTTTCTAATGTTGTTTAAAGTTCTGAGATGAAGTAATATATGGATGATTTGGCGGGTATCTTCATCATTGTTGTTTT
>JBBBDQ010000139.1:3780000-3800000 GCA_037127315.1 Ascarosepion bandense | reverse complement strand
CGGTGCTCTTGCTATTTACCTTGAGCTCCTTGACGAAGTAAAGTTTGCCTCTATGTGTCTTTTCTAGAAATACTTTTATGGTAATTTTTCGGATGAGCTCTTCGCTATGGCGCCTAGCTTTTTCGAATTTAAGCGCAATACTAGAATGGCGTAGGAATCTCATGAATTTACAGTTGATCTTGCTGGATGTAACCATAAATTCTATGCTAAAAGTTTCTTTTCTCGCACTTTTTGCTTGTGGAACTCCCTTCCGGCTCCATGCTTTTCAGCCAACTATAGTCTGCGAAAATTTAAATGCACTGTTAAGTGCTATTTACTGTCTTCCTGATTACTCTTTATTCTTCTCGTTCATTATTAACGTTTCTGTTCTTAATTCTTCCACACCCCGTATCTCCTTGTGTTTTAGTGGATTTACTGTTTTGCATGGGGGTGATACCGATAAAAAAAAAAAGATTATTTCTGCGCTGTACAAAGACGAATTTTCTTAAATTCCCAGGATTGGTTTAGAATTCCTGTGTTCTTTCTGATGTGCTTTTTTTTCTCGAATAACCAACCAGTTTTCATAAATGAAGACCTATTTTAGTGGAATTCCCTGTTAAAGCAGCTGGGTTCGTTAAATACACAATGCAACATGTTCTGCTGTATATATGAACATCAGAAATAAAATGAAAAGTATGTTAAGGAAGAAAGTTGGTTAACAATGATATCAGAGCGCAACATTCAATAATTTGTAAGACAGCTGACCAGAAGCGAATACCTCGATTTTTTTGTATCCCAGAAAACAAAATGAACAGTCATTAACGGCCTTTATTATATCACAAATCAGAAAAAGATTATACGATTTTCATAGTTCATGAGATTGTTTTTAATCCTAAATTGCACCTAATACAAGGCTCGAGAATGTTACTGGTGTATTATCACAAAAATGCACAGATTTTGTAACAGAAAAGGTTTCCTTCGTCAGCCTTCTAATAAAGACCTTGTTCAGAAAGAGAAAAAAAATAAGATCAGCAAATTTTAATCACTCTGCCATATTCGTATATTTTTTAATCATTTAATACAACTAAGACACAAATGGGGAATGTTACAGAGAGTGGTTGCGTGTTGTAGTGCAATAGATATCGGCTCTGAATGAAAAACCGGAGGGCCGAGTTCGAATTCCAGCTGAATCCGTTGCAATCACTTACGCGCAAATACCCTTAAGAAAAGTATTAATCTATTTCTCCCACTAGATATGGGTTAAACAGTAGCGCAAACTGGGTTCTATAGTCTTGGTTGGCAAACAGTCTACCGCAGAAAGTAATGGCAACCTACTGCAGGAAAATCTATCTGCCCAGTAAGTCTTTCGAGACATGATTGCCCGAGCGTGTATCACATGTGGCACTTAACTGACTGACATTGAAAATGAATTGTCAGATGAATTGGATGCAGAAGCAAGTGTCAGGTTTAGACAATCTTCTAATTAACACAAATGATTTCTTTTAAATATAATTTACTTCATACAATACTCTATTGGGTTTTTGACCGCTTAATGTATAAATTGTGCAATAAACAATTTAAAAATACCAACCTTCTGCCTAGTTAGTCATGAGACATGATCGCCCAAGCGTGTATCATGTATGGGAATTAACTAAACTGACTACAGAGAGTGAAAAAGAAGGAAGTCATTAGTAAGGAGAAATTAGGAAAAAGATCAGAAAGAGAAAGGATTCAGGAAGAGTAAAGATGGCGATTGACGCCACGTTTACCTTTTTGAAGATTGTAGGTGGCAGGGATGTGCCTTGCGGTCCAAGTGGATATCGGCACGGAACGAGAAATGGGAGAGCCGAGTTCGAATCACAGTTGAATTCGTTGAATTCATTTACGCGCAAATACCCTTGGGAAAGAAATTAATCCATCTCTTCCGTCCATCTATTGGATTCTACAGCTTTGGTTGGTAACCAGCTTACCATAGAAAGCAATAGCAACCTACGGTGGGAAAATCTTTAGAGACATGATCGCCTAAGCGGATATCACGTATAGCATTTAACTGACTAACTGAGGTGGCAGGGAAAAATCAGAAATGTGTTACAAAGGCGAGGATTGCGAGAAAAGAAACTATTACAATAGAGCTGATTGTTGTATATAGCTAGTTCAACAGTAAAACGGTGAGACCTAATTTCCACTCTAGTAGCAAGATTTAATTCATTTAGCCGGGGAGAAGAGTACATCAGACAATTGCAATGAAAGTGTTTGTAAAAATGACAAAGGGAAAACCACGTTACGTCGATGGGAAAGTTGTGATGCAAGATCAGGATCTATTACATTGCAGATTCATCTTTGAATTTTATCAAGAATCACGAGATATATATTAGAAGCACTAGACCAAACATGGCAGCAATATTCAATTCAGGAACGAATAGCAAATTTATAAATGTGCAAGATCGATTCTGAGGAGAAGAATGACCCGGTGAATTAATATTCCTATCAGTAGATCAAGCAATGGATTTGATATAAACACTCCGCTTTATGTCAGTGGAAAATGCGAGTCTAAGAAGATGCAAAGTGTTACTTTCCTTCAGTTTATCACCAACCATGCTAAAGGCAGAAGAGAAAAGGTTGTCTGTGCTGATTAAATGAAAGCAGTTTTGGTTGGGAAGCGTCAAAATGTACAAGTTGTTCCTTGCCTCAGTTAACCACTGATTAGAGGTCTTTTACAACAGCAACTGCCAGTTTTACTTTGTCGCAAGTCCGACAAAGGAAGCTAAAAGGACGATAGTTTGAGAGGTCAGATAACAGAGGAGAACATGCCATAAGCTGAAAAGTAATAAGTAACGAGATACTTAATGTAAAGTTTAGAGGGAACAGGAACCAGTTCAGGAGGACATTTATTTAAAACAATTACATGGATACCATAGAATCCACAAGTTTTGTTTAGTAATGATAGTAAAAATTTATGTGCATATTATCCAGAAGAGCGTCTGTTATAGGAAGAAATGAGACAGAGATACTCCAGAGAAATTAAAACTGGACATGGAAGAGTATTTTGAAACAAAGCATTCTGATTTTTCTATAGCAGATGACAAAACTTCGATTTAATTGAAGAGAGGAGAGACTGGGGATTTGATCTTGTTCAGTACACTCTTGCAGAGCCATTAATAGTCTCTAGAACCAAATTTGTGAGAAGCTATGTCTCGTTCTATGCGCGAAGAATGACTTTGCCTCATTGAATACACGCTTAAATTCAGTATGAGTGGTGACAAAGAGACGTCTATTACAACCGGGTTTCTTGCTCTGAGGAATTCCTGTGGGCAATAACGTCTGAACCGGCCGTTCAGAACAAAGAAAGTTTCCGGTTTCACTTTGTATTTCCGTACTAGCACGCAAACTTTGATACCGGCTCTTTACCAGAAAGAGACTATAGTTACACATTTCTAAACAGGATGATTAAAAATATCAATCCATGGTGCATTGCAAAATAAATCACAAGATGAATTCCAGTCAATGGGTTGGTTAACAAAAAGATATTCTGTTAATAAGAAGTTTTTAACTAATGAAGGATTGAAAAGACATATCTATATAAACTACTGCGAACGACTTGATTGCGAACAAGACGTAAGGAAGAGATTAAGTAAGGAAGCGTGTCCGTCAGAATTAGTCGATGGACGCCTAGGGAAATATATTTTTAGAGCAACTTGGCAATGGAGAAGTCCAGTGTCTGGATATCAGCGATGTCGGTGGAGTTAAAATGATGAAGCCATTTAACAGTTCGTAGTTGCCGAATACGAAGTTATTTGCAGACGAGTATAAAGAGATGGTCTTATTTTATATTGTCAGAAATTTTATGTCGCAAGCAAGAGTCATGAGAGGAAAAGGAGCAATAAAGAAAGAAGAGATAAATGAATGAGTTTATTCGTGAAAGTCGGAAGCACATTAAGCACAATCCAGATACTCTAGAGAGAATTCCCCTGCCAGTGGGAAATACTCATGAACGGACAGCAAGGCCATTATTGTCAACACTAGAGACCTGTGGAAAGAGAGGAAGATAGCCAGGAGCAGAGAATCGGCGGAAGAGTTCGAGCACATTACACGTAAGAAAGATATTAATCTGTCGCTTCTCTCTTTTGCTATAGGTTAAATATGAGAACAGATTGATTTCTATAGTCTTGGTTGGCACTCAGTCTACCGCAGTAAGTAATGGCAACCTACTGCGGGAAAATCTTCCGTCCAGTCAACGTGTATCACGTATGGCACTCATCTGACTGTAGAACGTTCCAAGAGAAATGATTCTACACTGCAAAAATCGTTATGAATGCCACAATTATTGGATACAAAATGGTTAAGGAGCTTAAGTTCTTTTTTATTATTTATTTTACTTATATATTTATTTATTTGCAAGCGTGTTTAGTTTTTTTTTGTTTTTTTTACTTCCGTCATGATATTTTAAATGTGAAAAAGGCTAAGATTAATAATTAATTAGCTGCCGTCGTCAAAGGCAAGATGATCTAGCTGGAAATTGGCACAGACTACAGCACAGTGTAGCCTCCGGGTTGCTTTCAGGGACACCTCTCCATGCTCGCCATGGTAGGGCGAGAAACCCTATATTATTCGACTGTTGATCAGAATAACCTTTTTAAGTACTACCAAAGTGTTCGGTCTACCAGTCGGGAGGCAGCAACCTCCCGACTGCCAAACCGCTAATAATGAAATTTCATATCCTGCAGTCAGTAATTTCACCAAAATTCCTGACAGCCACCCTTATTTGGGCCACAGAAGAAAGAACCGGAAACCTCATCCTAAACAGGAGACAATGGATAAATCCCTACACCTGTTTAAAATATGAGGGAGTAATGTCGATCGTGCAATATGCAGACTTATCTAAGCCTATTAATATAGTGTAGATTACAAGATCGAATCTCGGCGCATAGGCGTGGATGTTTGAGATATACAGTTAACTTAATGTGCAATTCTACTGTATCTAGCCATAGTTTTTTTACGAATTATGTTAACAATTAAATTCTAACTGTATCAGGGAGCAGTTCTTATATTCGTGTACACAAGTTCTACGGAGTACTGTCGTTTTTTAATCATGCAAACTCGCAGGATGTGCCTTGTGGTACAGAGGATATCGGCTCAGAACGAGAAATCGGGGAGTCGAGTTCGAATTCCAGTTGAATTCGTTGTATTCATTTACGCGCAATCTGCCGCTTTCCATCCAGTTATGGGTTCTTTAGCCTTGGTCGGCAACAAGTCTACCGCAAAAAATAATGGTAACCTACTGCGGGAAGATATTCTGCCTAGTCAGTCATGTCCCGAGAGGGACATGATCGCTCAAGCGTGTATCACGTATGACACTTAACTGACTGAAACTCGTATATGTGATTATTTTCTTTGATAGGACATTCAGAATTTAAGATGCGTACTTCTTTCCCGTTTTGCTACTATAATTACTAACGTTGACGATAATGCCCACTATAAATAAAATTTTGGACTTTGGGAAATCTGGGCGATTAGAATGTAATACTACGCTTTGTGAAAAATCCTTCATAGATCAATGTCGAACAAAAATAAATGGCTTCCCATACTTAATGTTTCTTGTATTCACTCTCGCTTGGTCATGTGTGACGTGATGAGCTGTGACGCGACATTTGCTTCCAGCGTCTTAAATTCACAAGTTTGTTGTTGATTGGAAATCTTCCATGTAAACAAAAACAGTTTGTCATAATGGTTTGTCCGTGTTTAAATATATAATGTAATTGACATCTTTGAAAATGGCTTATGTAAGCTGAAAGCTATAGATTGGATTCTTAAAAATTATGTATCAATATTGTAATTTTCTTCATTTAATGATAATGCTATTAAGCTTAGAGAATATGAAAGAAATTTACATAAAATAAATAGACAAAACTTGTCTATATTATTTAATGAAACATGCATTAATGAAAAAATGCTGCCTAAATACACACAACTAATATATGTATGTATATATATATATATATATATATATTGTTTAATTACTTAGTTTTTGGTCATAATAAAATTACGTAGGTACACACCCATATAAAATTATTTATCTTGTGTTAATAGGACAGTGCACACTGTAATGTAACAGAGCTTTTTAAATATATAATGAAGAAATGACACCTCATAGTTATTATTTATAACGAACTTCAACGAAGCTAATATCAAAAAACAAAATTAAAATCTAGAAATGGTCAGTTCATAATATGCATTTGATGATTGTGTAATGCATGAAACTCTGAGTCGTGCTATAGACGTAAGCTAACACACAGACAGACATATAACTATATATATATATATATATATCCACATACAAGCCTGTTTCGCAGCTCATCAGTGTGGCTAGACGCATCCACTTGCTTCTGACCGGGATCGAAACTCGACCGATTTGGTGTCAGTCAGAGTCGCTACTCCCTAAGCCATCGACGCATGGAATCAGAGAAAGGAAATGTTTTTATACATGTTATGATACATTAAGTGTCCATAATGGTATTTGTGACGCTAAACGTGTTTCGAGTCTAAAATTGACTCTCTTCAGGCGAATAAGTTTGTGTGTTTACGTATAGAGTTCTTTTTGTTTCTGATGTCCAACTTGTTGTTTTATAAATAAATAAGTAGAAAAAAATAAGAAAATAAATAAAATCAGTAAAATAAAATAAGATAAAATAACTCAAATGTTGGCAGTGTATTTTTTCACATCAGCACGTGTATATATATACATATATATATATATACAGCACGTGTGTCTATATATATATATATACAGGCTTATTAAAAAGTAAAATAGAGAGTTACTTTTCAATAACTCTGATCCGATATCCATTACACCACAACGAGCATCCATTATTATGTTAAAAAGGCAACAATAAATTACAAGAAAAAGGATCAATGAGAAAAATATTTTAAGAAATTCAAGCAAATTTAAGCTTCTATTACGAGATTTAAAAAAACTCAAAAAATCAACAACACAATCCTATAAATATGGTCGTTGCTAACAACACCGAACAAAAAAAAAGATGCGTATAGCGATTAAGACACGTTTGATAAAACAAGAAATGACCAGTATAAAAACACCCACTAAAGAAACTACTCTGTGACAATAATGTAAGAAACTACTCTGTGACAATAATGTAAGAAACAACTGATAGAAGACACACGGACTGGTTAGACGTGGCAGAATATTTCCAGCGTATGTGTGGTCCGTATAACATCAAGGCAATATTCAAAGGTGGTCCCACACTATGTAGATTCCTCACCAAAGTAAAATCCCCACTGGAAGAAAAACATTCCCAAGAATTGTATTTACGGTATTATTTGCACTACAAAGTCGAGACCAACCACCCGCTAAATATAAAGTACGGCTGAACATGCACAGAAAGCCTGGAGACACACGAATATGTATAAAATTAAGAGTCAAAGAAGTAGACAGGGAACAGCATTAGAAAATAAAAATGGCGCATTTTTTGACACAACTACGAGGTTTTGGAGAAAATAGATATAAAAAGGAAACTTATACTTAACATTAAAGTTTCTGGGACACGTAATTTCGTTGGAAACAAAAAAATACTCCTGGCCTGTTATGCGATATCTGTCTTCCTATATAATAGCGAATGCTAGACAATCTTATCAAAGATGAAGGAAAGACTTTAAGTAACATAAATGTGATTCTATAGAAGGATGCTGAGCAACGACAAGATTTTGAACAGAATAGAAACAAAAAGTAAACTTATACTTAACATCACGTAGAAAAAGTTGAAGTTTCTTGGACAAGTGATGGCAAGGAGGGCTTGGAGAATTTGTTACTCACAAGGCGGATAGAGAGAAATAGAATGGGAAGCGTGTGACATACTTGTTGGGCAGGATTTGGGAGAAATAACAAGATAAAATATATTAATAACTCCAAGATAGAAGGGACACGGCGCATAAAAGAAAACGAATCTGTAACTTAGGATTTTATATACAAAATCCGAGATATGTAAAAAGACAATAGAAGAGGAAATTAATCCACACAATACCACGGAAGATGAAACTTTTCTTCCCTTCTGTGCTGTGTCCCAGCAAGACGTGAATGGTCATGGCTCTCTACAACTTCTTAGCCTTCGTAGCAAAGTAGCAAAGTAAGTCTTTTATTATCGTTCTAAATGCATGTTCTGTAATTATGTTACGCAAGTTCGTTAAGTAAATAACTCGCTGTTTACCTCACCCCTCTTACGTCAATACGTCCTGTGAGTGTCAAATAATCTAAACCTTCTTTTCTTACTAGAAATCCCAGAATGTTCCACTATTCTGATGTCTTATTCTAAATAAAAGTGTCTTTTTTGCTTCCATTTTCTTTAAAACGTTCCCGTTAGTCACATGTTTAGTCTATTGAAAATCAACATTTTTCGGTAGAACCATAACTCCGTTATCCTAAGTCTCTTCGAAATCTCTGAGTTTGAGTTTAAGATTAACGGAATATCAACCTCTGTGGGTTATTTAATGCCAAAAATGTAAGGTCTAAAGTTATTTTTTTTAATGTTCGGTTATACTGAGAACATTGATTTAGACAGATTTTTAAGAAAATAATTTTTTTTAATTTTTTTATTTTAGAAAACTGAAGATGTCCTCTAATTTTGTATTCAAAAATGTATTGCTGGTAATATTTTTTCTCCTTCAAAAATGTAGTATGGTAATAATTATTTTCTTTCAAAATGTATTGTTGGTAATATTTTTCCTTCAAAAACTGTATATTTTTCTATAAAAAGTCTATTTTTACGTTCTTATTTTTATAAAAGTCTATAAATGCGACACAGAGATCCGAAGGCGAATTGGCATGGCGAAGGACGCATTCCAGAAGCTGAGTAGAGTATTAAGAGACAGGAAGATTTCACTAGAAACAAAGAAGAGAGGACTAGATTGCTCTGTGATGTCAGTTCTTCAGTGAATGCTGGACAATCACAACAAAGATGAAGGAAAAATTTGAAGCAACTGAAATGTGGTTCTACAGAAGAATGCTGTGGATATCACAGATCGAGCATGTGAGCAATGATGAAGTTTTGGAAAGTATGGAAGCGAAAAGGAAATTAATACTGAGCACCAGGAAGAGACAGCTAAAGTTCCTGAGGCAAGCAATGAGGAAGAAGGGCTTGGAAAATCTGATACAAACAGGTCAGATAGAGGGAAGGAGAGACAGGGGAAAACAGTGTGAAACATACTTGACGGGCCTGAGCAGGTGGATGGCAGAACGGGAGTTGCGTGGTGTAATAAGAGAAAGCGTACTAAGAGCCACCAGAGATAGAGAGACGTGAAAGGCCATGGTCGCCTATGTCCTGAAAGGAAAAGGAACATAGAAGAAGAAGAAGAGGTATTTTTCCCCCAGTTTCGGGGTTAACTATTTGCTCATAGCTGGGACCATAACAGGTGCTACTACTCCAGGTCAGGGTTGGCCTGGAAACAACAGCAATGAAAAGTTGGATCCATGTTCCTCACAACCTCCCAATCAGAGGCCTTACTGCCGGATACAGTTTACCGTCATACCCAGGACCTGTAATCTCTGAGGAAATTGTCCATCATATACTGACATACCGAAGAAATGACATTACAAACCAGTTTGGCACGAGTAAGGCAAAATTCTGTCTGGCAAAATTCTTTTCATTAAGCTAAAAAGACGAAAGTACTGGTCTAACAATTTCAATTTTTTCAACATAGTATCTACCACGTTATGTAGACGGTTAGGATATGGAATGATGATTTAAATGAGGCATTACTTATTTCGGTTGCCACGGAATATCAGAATTTTCAAGTAATTTTGACTAATTCGAAAAACAGAAAAAACAAAAAAGAAAAACAAATTAAGGAATCGGATTGCATCGATCAAATTAAATCTTCTAAACACAAGTACGTTGCCTACATTTCAGAGATGGTGGACTGTAATTATTTACAGTATTTACATCGTTCGGACTTTTGTCCTTATCTCTGTCACCATGTTTCCGACGTTTAAGTCCCTTTTGAGTTATGGTCAATACCTGGCTACTTCAGAGAGGACAAAAAATTGGAGAGTTGCGTTACGAAATAGAATTAACTGAAACTGAGATATCAAAAAAAAAAAGACATGTTACATGAAATTAGAACAATCTACCCTCGTGGACTAAATAATGGTTCGGTTCAAAATTCCAGCGAAATTCCAGCGTTTATCACCTGAAGAAGATCAGAGTGTACAACGGCCGAAACGTCGTGAATATGACAATAAAACTGTGGAAAACAGCAAGAACGATGTAAATCGTGTAAATAATAATGTATGTTGTTAGGTTGTTCGAATGATAGTGCACGAATATATACTCGTTAGGTTGCAACATTATGACTACATAATGTTCTTTTTTAAATTTATATTGCGTTAGAATAACTCGAGATCCATAGATATATAATTAGTTTCTTTTCATCTGTTGCTCTCTCTCTCTCTCTCTCTCTCTCTCTCTCTCTCTCTCTCTCTCTGTGTGTGTGGGTGGGTGTGCTTAATGGCCCTAGACTTTCGTGGCTTAAACAGTTAAGAATCGGTTCGAGTCCAAACTTTACTATAATATCATTCAGGCTAACATTAAAAAAAACTGACTATTGTAACACCCCAATGGTCCTGTCCTAACAATTTCCTCCGGCGGCCGTTCTCCACGCTGTGATGTTGCCGGGAGTTTGAAGAAAATGTCGGCCGGACAGCTGGGGGTACAAGATTGACTATAAGGAACGAACTTCCACAACTTGGATGAGTTGAAAAGGATGCTTTATTCGTTTAGAGTTAGCCTTGTCGGTTGGGGCAGGCGAATGTGACACACAGCTCTAACTCTAATTAATGGAGATCAACAAATCCAAACTGAACGAAACAAGACGAACGGAGATTCTTCCTTCAAGCTCGCACCCGGCTGACTCCCTTCACTTAACTCGTCTTAACTTAACTGACTCGGAAAATATACCTGAATTTATTTAAAATTGACCGGAAATCCGGAAATCCGGAAATGCTTTAGACCACCGGTGACAAACACCGGCGACTGTAAGTCTGAAATTTCAGTTATCTTTTTTTTTATCTTAATAAGGCTTCCGCCGGAAAAGGCTTAATGTGTGGTCAAGATACAGTAAAGGACAGCCTTTGACCGGGTCATCGAAAACGTACCTGCTGAACTTTATCACTGAGTCAAATATTTACCGGAGGACAATTTTCCTCATAAAAGAAAAAGCGTTTATTTATTTATTTTTTTCCTCTTCTTTTTCACTTTTGTTAAATATGTTTTTAAACTATTTTCTATTCTAATCTATTTTCTATTTTAATCTATTATAATAAAATACATATATGCCTAGTTATCGTGTCACACTATGCACCATTGTGCAAATTAATTGACAGTCGAGAAAATAGTGTCTGGCATCATAAAAATCTTATGCAATCACGAATGACGCAATATTTTTCAAAGTTAAACAGATTTCCTCATACAGCCCGAAAAGAGATTCAAATTACTGCACACCACTGGAAATGACCTAATCTGAGAAAAAATAGAAACTGATTACACTTTGTAACTCCAGTGGATCTAAAACTGACCATATGGCGAAAGAAAGGAAATTAAAGCTGTTGTTGCAATTAAGGCCATTGCCTGCGAAAGTCCTTACTACGAGGAAACGTACGAAATTTGTATCACTGGACGAACACGCTGGCAAGCCTTACAGAGAGATCGCTGATATTGTTGGTGTCAGAATTTCAACTGTCAGTCGTGTCATCAAGGCGAAAAAACAAACAGGACCCATCAGTTTAAAACGTAAAGAAAAATGCGGTCGGAAGTGAAAAATAATGCCAAGAGACGACGTGTACGTGATCAAAGAAAGTATGAAGGATCCTAGTAAGTCAATATTTGTTTTGTTTCAATTAATTTGAACAAGAGTGTAAGTAGGATTTCTAACACTGTTTTTTTTTTTGAAGTTCACAGATGAGTCATAAAAGAAAATAAGGGACACATTGCAACAGCTGTAAATGATTAATCGAACTATTTAATCGAAGTGCAGCTCTGTAGAACCGTTAGAGAACATTTGTTAATTGAAATTAAAAAAACCTGACAAGCAGTCAGTCCTGACTTGGTGGCCAGCCTTCAGTCACTTTCTCACCGACGTGATGCGGCTTCTTTCTATCTCTGACCAAATGAATTTATGCGTACCACTAGATTGGTATCAAGTTCCCACTATTTTAACATTGTAATAGAAAAATATAACCGCCTCTTTTACTCTAAGAATTTATTTTCTTACACATCATGTCTGTGGAACTCCCTTCTGTTCACTCGCTTCCCTGATAGCTACAATCTCTAAAGGTTTACGTGCAACGTCATTTGCGATCTTCCATCTCCTTGAATTCCGTTCATCTTGTATTGTTTCTTAGACATCTTCTGTACCTTGTGATTTTTTTTTTCTAGTGGTGGCTTTGCTTTGCATGGGGTGAAATGATTTAAAAACGTCGTTGTCACATGAATTTAACGAAATCTCTTTTGAAATTTTCCCACTTCTTTTTTATAAAGAGCAATTATCCATTTTCTAATCGTAACATAATTTGCATTGAAAAGATGACGGGAGGAAATAAGGTGCAACGTGTCTTGGTCATAACGAAACTCCAAAATGTACTTTGTATGACACTTTATAGATATTTATGGTGACTACGACAAGGATGGTTTACTACAATTTACTTCCACTTTTAAAAGTATTATTAGAGATAGGTTTACGTTTACAAATATTAAAAAACTCTATCGCTTTCTACGTCATGTGATGTAAACATCTCTCGACGAACGCACTCGCGACGGACGCTTCTAGTTTAAATTTTAAAAACATTTGTTTCTGATGAAAGGCCGAGGTCGGTCTGATTATATATATATATATATATATATATATATATATATATATATATATATAATAATAATAATAATAAAACGAGTTCAGAACACATCGAAGATAATTATTTGACGGAAAATAAGAACAATATACAGGAAGCCAAGATAGAAATAAAAAACCATCTAAGTCAAATACAAAATATTACAATGGAGGAACGTGAACAGCTCCCAAAATTACAACCAACAAAACATAACCTCCGTACTATTAAACTCTACAATGCAGCACGGAAATCAATACTGGATGAAGACCCTCATACAAATCTTAACGAAATAATATATGCATCAGCAACAGCAGCAACAAAAAAATTGAATATCAAAATAAAAACAAGGCAGTCTCGTAGACGTGAAGATCCACCTTGGAAAAGAAAAATAGAAAAAGAAATCGAACAACTTAGAAGTGAATTATCAATACTGGATGAACTGAGTAGAGGAATAAATGTAAGAACTAGGAAAAGCAGAAGAGCCGAAAGAAAATATAACATCAGGAATGAAAATGAAGTCTTATCAAATAAAGAAAAAATAAAGCAAAAAATCCAACTGAAGGCTCAAAGAATAAGACCCTATGAGAAAAGAGCAAGATTTTACAGAGAAAACAAGATTTTTCAGACTGATACAAAGAGATTTTACAGGAAAATAGGTAAAAAAAAGAATTGAAGTGACAGTGCCCCCCAGAATGGAAGAAGTCACACAGTTCTGGGAAAAGATATGGGCTTGCCCTAAAGAACTTAGCAAGGAAGTACATTGGATTATGCAAGAGATAGAACGAATGAAAAATAAACCCGAACAGACATGGTCTGGAATTACAGAAGATGATGTTAAATATGCACTAAAAAAAGCACACAATTGGAAATTCCCAGGTATAGATAAAATTCCTAACTTTTGGCTATATTATTTAAATGCAGCACATAAAAAACTAGCCAAAGAACTTCAAGAAATGGTTGACGATCCCACTAAAATTCCTGCATGGATGACCAAAGGAATTACATTTCTTCTACCCAAGAATGGTGACACAAACAACCCGAAAAACTACAGCCCAATTGCATGTCTTCCGACAATATATAAACTATTAACATCTATTTTAACAAAACAGACATATTTATTCTTAGAAAGAAATGACATGATACCGCTTGAACAAAAAGGGTGCAAACGTGGCTGTTATGGTTGTAAAGACCAATTGCTGATTAACAAAATGATCCTGGAAAACTGCTACAGTACAAAGAAAAATCTTAGTACAGCCTGGATAGACTATCGAAAGGCATTCGATAGTGTGCCACATGACTGGATTTTAAAGACTTTAAATATATACAAGATATCGCCCGTCATCATCAATTTCATCAAACAGTGCATGTCTATATGGAAAACAACCCTTTACCTCAATCATATAAATGGAACCTATAAGTCTGATGAAATAAACATCAAAAGAGGTATATTTCAAGGTGATTCTTTATCTCCCTTACTATTCTGCATATCATTAATAGCACTAACCAGTCAACTTAATAAGACAGAATGTGGTTATAAAATAGGACAAAAGAAAATAATCCATCTATTTTACATGGATGACTTAAAGTTATATGCTAAGAATGATAATGAGCTGGAAGGTCTTCTGCAAACTGTAAAATGCTTCAGCGAAGATATTGGAATGAAATTTAATTTGAATAAATGTGCTAAAGCTACAGTTTTACGTGGATCAATACAAGAAACATCCTCAATTAGCCTAGACCCCGCTGTAACAATAAAAGAATTGAAACCAGAAGAAGCTTATAAATACCTAGGTGTAAATGAGAGCGAAAACATTCACCATAAAAAAATGAAAGAAATAGTGCGTAAAGAGTACTATAGAAGGCTACGAATGATATTAAAAACTGAATTAAATTCACAGAACAGAGTTATGGCCATTAATAGCCTTGCAATCCCAGTTGTCCAATATAGCTTTAACATCTTAAACTGGACTCTAAACGACATCAGGCGAATGGATGCTAAAACAAGAAAGCTTCTTTCTAAGCATAAGATGCATCATCGAAAGGCTGATGTAGACCGTCTATACATACCCCGTAAAGAATGTGAAAGAGGTCTTATTCAGCTGGAATTGTCATACAAGACAACAACTATTGGCTTACTAACATACATAGAAACAACAAAGGATTGGATGATACAATTAGTAAGGCAACATGAAGAAAGAAAGAAAAAATATTCAATAATAAAAGAAGGCAGTAAATTCAAACAAGATTTACAGTTAGTAGATTCTGTAGAAAAGCAGAACGGAAGCCAAGAGCCGGCTATTGCGGCAAAGAATATGAAAATGAAAGCCAAAGATAAAGCTCTTGAACAGATGAAACAGCGCTGGCAAGACAAACCTCTGCATGGCCAATATCCAGTACGTGCCAATAAATCCAATGTTGACAAAGTTAATACTCATCGATGGTTACGTGCATCTGGATTAAAGTCTGAAACTGAAGGCTTTATTCTTGCAGCACAAGACCAAAGTCTTTTCACGAGAAACTTTCAGGCAAATATTATGCATAATAATATGGATCCAAAATGCAGCTTTTGTGATAAACACCAAGAAACAATAGACCACCTAATCTCAGGCTGTTCTGTGCTTGCCCCAAATGAATATAAAAATCGCCACGATAGAGTTGGGCAATATTTACATTGGGCAATATGCAAACATTATGGAAAAGCTGTAGGCAAACACTGGTATGAACATCACCCAGCACCGGTTACAGAAATAGAAGATGTAACCATTCTATGGGATTACACCATCTACACAGACAGAAAAATTGAAGCAAACAGGCCAGACATTATTGTTAAAAACCAGAAGGAGAAAACATGTCTATTAATTGATATGGCTTGTCCAGCGGATTGTAACATAGCAATCAAGGAATTTGAAAAACTGTCAAAATATAAAGACCTGCAAATTGAAATAGGAAAAATGTGGAAATTGAATACAAGAGTTGTGCCAGTGATAGTAGGTGCACTTGGAATGATAAAAAATGGAACAAAACAACACACTGAAAGAATCCCTGGAAACCCCAGCTTAAGAGATATACAAAAAATTGTCTTATTAAGTACAGTCCACACACTAAGGAAAACTTTATCTATGTAATGCTGGAGATGATAGGGAAGATAGAAAAACATGAAATGGAGCCATAACAACACGCCACTACCTGCCTTAGGTCTCCCCGCAGACTTGGTTGGTAGTGAGACCAAAGCAGAAATCGAAATATGATGAAAAATGACATAATATTAATAGCAATAAATAAATACTGTCAAAAAAATGGATTTTTAAACTTACAACTTTTTAGTACTTTTTCCTATACATATTAAGACAGTATACGTGGGTCATCATTATGCTATATATATATATATATATATATATATATATATATATATATATATATTGTTATTTATAATATATTATATTATACTATATTATATATATTATATTATATATGATATATTATATATATCATATATATATATATATTATATATATATTATATATTTATATATATATATATTACATATATATTTTATATATATTATATATATATTATATATATATTATATATATTATATATGTGTTTTATATATATGTATATATATATATATATATATATATGTTGATGATATCCTACTATCAATTAAAAATACTGATGAAATCTTACAACTTCAAAAACAGTTTCAAAATAACTCAGTTTTAAAATTTACTTATGAACTTAGCAAGGATAACAAAATTCCTTTTCTTGATATATTAATTAACACTGACAACAATAAATTTACTCTCTCACCGTATCAAAAACCCACTAATAAAAATCCCTCCACACTCAATTATATTAGTGAATGCCCCCACTATTACAAAATAGCCATCATAAAAAATCTATTATATCGTGCAAAAGTCAATTCATCTACAAATCAGATCTTCTACAGTGAACTGAAAAACATAAAACAGACACTCATCAATAATAATTTTCCTAACTACATAGTTGATGAACAAATACATTATTTTCTCAAAAAGCTTAACATGGAAAAAACAACACATGATACTAACCCAACCAATCCTAAACATATCACTCTCTTATACAGATGCACTCCAACTACCAACTAGATGAAAACAAAATTAATAGACAAAACTTGTTTATATTATTCAATGAAACCTGCATTAATGAAAAAATGCTGCCAAAATACACACAATATATATATATATATATATATATATATATATATATATATATAAAACATAATATAATATGTGTTATATAATATATGTATATATATATATATATATATATATATTCGTGTAAAATCTTCTGTACAATAAAGACGGAAGCTGAAGACAGTTCGACTGAAATAGGCCTATACTTCCGTTTAACTATGGAATAACGTGTCTGTCTTAATTTATACATATATATATATATTAGTTACCGACACTCATTTCCGATATCTCAATTTTAAATTGAATTTTCAGACATTAAAAGTTTTCTTGAAACCTTTTTTTAGGTTTAATTGAAAGCTAAATTATTAATTTTACTATTTCTAGTAAGCAAAATACTCTAATGTATTTCAAACAGAAATTATTTTGATTGGAATATAAAATTTTTCAATTATTTTTAATCTTTTAATTTTTCGGCCATTTTTAAGCCATCGATGCATTTGTAAATAAAAGTTAATTCTCGGTTTTTAAAATCTTGCAAAAATAGAATATACATCTGTGACTCATTATTTTTAGAAAATTAGCAAATTTTATGTAAATAAATTTCATTTACATATGTATTAGTTATTTATAGCGTGAAATTTAGAATAAAACTATTTCTTAAACGTGTGGATTGGTTGTTGATTAGATAAGATAAAATTGTATTTTACAAATTTTTTCGGGTAAGGGGAGGAAAATCTGACCTTTTAATTTGCACATAGAAACTACCATACAAAAACAAAAATCTTCAAAACACAAAAAATTAAATTATTTTAAAAATATGAACGCCAAACAATTTGTATTATATTTTTAAATTTTCGATAGGCAATATAATCTTGAATTATAACTTAAAAATCTAACCTTAAAAAATCTTTGAAGTATTTTAAAATTATTTTTGTAACTTTATAAATTATTATAATTAAAAAAATTTAAAACAATTCTTTTAAAATTTCATTAGTAATCGAAAAAATCTTTTTCAGACTATAATGTCCTTAATTTTTATTATTTATTCAAGTAATTAAAAGTTAATCAAATTAAATAATATCAGAATTTTAATGCATTTTTTTTATTTTACTATTCGGAGCAGGTTTTCGGAAACAGAGACTAAATTAAAAAAAAAATAGCTGATTTATATTCCTCAATGAGTCCTGCGTTTATCTAATAAAACCATTTACCGCAACAAAGAAAAATTTATTAAAATTTAATGGATTTACGTGGAGGGTAATAACTGATGTAAAAAAAATTATTTTTACCAAGATTTTTAAAAATAATAATTTCAAAAATAATTTCATTCAATTGTGAATGAGGACTGAAAGTTTCATTAAAATCCGAGAATTTTTTGATTTTTGCGAGAACTTCCAAATTAATGTGTTTGTCACCGGAAAAAAGTGAGTTATGTAATATTACGTTTTTCATTGTAAACTTTCGTAATGTTTTGGTTACGCGCTAACTCACATAAAACACAAAATATTCTGCCAAAATTTCGAACATGTTAGAAGAGATTAAAATTTTTTTAAAAGTATTAAATATTTACTTTGATCTTTCCTCTTAATAATAATATAAACATTTTGATGAAAAACGTTTGTGCCTTTTTTATTCATACTATGCTGTTTTTGTTACCATATATATATATATATATATATATATATATATATATATATTAAAATTATGTTTTACAACATGTACATAATTTCTTTTATATATGTCTTCTTCTTACAATCATATGGCTGTTTCAGTGTTTGGACTTCAATCACATCATGGGGAGAAGTAAAGGTTTGGAATCATTCTCTATATTTGGTTCGTTGTTGTTGTTGGGGCTGGTTGGGGTTATTGATAATTAAGTGAATGTATTTCTCGTTTTGACCGTCATAGATTTTTGAAGAATCTGGTGCGTAAGTGTGAAATTGTTGATTAATTGTATTATCTGTTGGAATATATATATATATATATATATATATATATATATATATATATATATATATATATATATATGATTCAACCACAGCAGTAGTTGAATAAATTTTTAAGTGTGACAATGAGTGAATCTTGGCAACATTCAAGCTTCAGCACTAATTCAATTCTCAAACAAATTTAAAACAGTTTACAGAGGATACCTATTTAGCTATATTTTCTTAAAACCATTTCGTTAATATTAGGGATTTTGCGTAATATAATATGTTTACATTTGTTGACATTACGACACACTTTCAGAGCAGAGATGATAATTTTCATAAAATTGAAAATGAAAATTGTGTTATAGAAGGCTTGATTTAAATTCATTTCAACTGTGGAATCATTTGTGGTCGAGCGGTCTAAGACACACAAGATCAATTGATATCTTCTTCTATGTTGTTAGTTGTCGCAAGTTCGAATCCTGCCGAATAACACACATTTTCGTTACAAAATATATCGTAAATAATCCGGCCGGTAGAAATAAATATATTGTTTGATTAAAAACAGTATATCTACTCAAATCCCTGTTTTGATGAAAAATAATGTTCAAACAAATATATTAAATATGTCGGTTGCTAAAACCATTTCGTTAATCTTTGGGAATTTCCGTTATATATATATACATATATATATATATATATATATATATATATATATATATATATATAATAAATTGTTACCTAAATTATACATTTTTGTTTTGATATTGTTCTTTCAATGTCGAAACAAAATTGTACATTGCTCCATTTTTTTATATTGAGCACTGTTTTAAATTAATATTTTAAATAATTAATGTTATTTTTTTTTGTTCTTAGCCATTTGGTTATATATATATATATATATATATATATATAGAGAGAGAGAGAGAGAGAGAGAGAGAGAGAAATAGAAAGAAAGAAAGAAAGTAAGCAAGAGCTTGACAGGCAGATATACATTTCGTCGTGTATGTATATATATATATATATATA
>JBBBDQ010000139.1:3665000-3777500 GCA_037127315.1 Ascarosepion bandense | reverse complement strand
GCGGTAGAATCGCCGACTGATGCCAATTCGGTCGGGTTTTAATCCTGGAATGAAGCAGTCGGTTGTATAACCGTGATGATGAGCTGTGAGATAACGAAACAGAACTCTATGCGGATGACTATATATATAAAAAAATTACACGTTTCTTTTGAAGACCTTTAAAATAAACATAAAAATATCCAAATATTTAAAAACCTCTAACAGAGAAAAACATACAAATATGTTTTTCATTTTTCTTCTTCTATGTGCCCTGTCCCTTCAGGACGATCATGGTTCTCCACGTCTCCCTATCCCTTGTATGTTTGCTCCTGTTACTCCTGGCAACCCCCGTTCCGTCATCCACCTGATCAGGCCCTGCAAATATGTTATCGGCTGCCTTCCTCTGTCTCTTTTTTCTTCTATCTGACCTGTCAGTATCAGGTTCTCCAAGCCCTCCTTCCTCAATGCGTGTCCCAGGAACTTCAGTTGTCTCTTCCTGATGCTCAGTATTAATTTCCTTTTTGTTGCCACACTTTCCAACACCTCATCATTGCTTGCATGCTCAGTCCACGATATCCTTCTGTAGAACCACATTTCCTCTGCTTCCAGTTTTGCCCTCATTTTTGATGATATATTCTCCAGCATTCACTGCCGTATTGAAGAACTAACATCACATAGCAATCCAGCACTCTTTTCTTTGTTTCTAGTGAAATTTTCCTGTGTACTTTACTCAGCTTCTGTAATGCGTCCTTTGCCATGCCAATTCGCCTTCGGATCTCTGTGTCGTATTTTCCATCTCCTGTTAGAACTCTTCCTAGGTATTTTGTACTTGCTTGATTCTGGTATCCCCCACCTGTATTTCGCATTTTGGGTTTAACCTTTTGCTGATGACCATGCATTCAGTTTTCTTAAAGTTTATTTGTAGTTCTTTTTTGTCACACTCCACCGCTACCTTCTGTAGGAGGTCTTGTTTCCTTTCCGTGTCTACAATCAGCACTGTATCATCTGCATACCTTATGTTGTTTAAGTTGTGGCCTCCAATAACAAATCCTGGCGTGTGATCTAGGGTCCTCAAAATATTCTCGCTGTACAAGTTGAACATATCCTTGTCTTACGCCTCTTTCTATCTTTGTAAATCTACTGAAATCGTTACCTGTCCGTATGCAGGCCGTTTGCTGCCAGTAGAGATTCTTGATTACTCTGATGTCTTTCCCAAAAATGTCGAGGCTGCAGAGCATCTCCATCAATTTTTTGTGCCGTATCTTATCGAATGCCTTCGCATAGTCAATAAAACATAGGTACAAGTCTTTCTTTATTTGTCTTGCCCTTTCGGAGAGCATCCTAATCATAAATATGGCGTTCCTTCTTCCAGTGCCTTTGACGAACCCGCACTGTTCCTGTCCTATCCCTGGCCTGATTCTACTTCTCGCTCTATTCCTCAGGATTCTGACAATCAGTTTTGTAATGTGACTCATTAAGCTTATAGATCTGTGTAGTTACCGTCCATTTTTAACATTACAAATTTGTAATGCGGTTCTATGACGTCACATAAAACATAACAATGTAGGTAATATTAGACAGATTTTATGCAGCAACACAATAATCCTCATTCATATACACAGTAAAAAGAACCTTCAGATATTGGAGGCCATCTACATTAAATCCAAACTCACACTTTATAAAATCACTTTTAAATCTGGTCATAACACATTACATTGCATTTAAATATATGGTTCTGTTATCATTTCGAGTTCTCACGCGGTGTGACGTCATAGAACCGCATTACAAACTTACGAACTGCGTTTGCTGTTTTTGGTAACTGTTATCGTTGCCTAGCAAAGTTTTATGTCAACACAAGATAATAAATTTTATAAAGTTAAGTTACTGCTTTATCAACAAAAGATTAAAAACTTAAATATTGTACGGCTACATGCGGATTAAAATTTAAAATTTGAAACTAAATTTGAAATTAAAATTAAAATAAAAAATAATAAAATGCAGGGAGAAGAACTCAAAGGGGCGCAAATCATGCGTCATGAAGATTTAAATATTCAAATTTTACATGTACATAAAAAGTAGGGAAAATTAGAATTTTAAAGTTTTAAATAAAAATAGAAATAAGATAAAATAAAATAAAATGAAAATAAAAATGTAAAATTAAGAATTAAAAATTTAAGGAGCAATAATAAAATGAGTTGAATTCATAATTGTCAAATATTGCGGGGAAAAGAACAAAAGAAAGAAAGAAAGAAAGAAAGAAAGAAAGAAAGAAAGAAGTAGGCAAACGTAAAGAGGGATCTATATCAATCTGGGTCTAAGAATTTAAGCATTTTTTCTATGTTATTAAATCCCTTTTGTTATTAAGCAATTTTGGATTTTTGATATGGTTTAAATTGACAATTATATTTATCTTCTTTTCCATTGTAATGTTTGGATTTAGCAACGATATTCCAGGTAATAATTGGGTTCTTACTGTAATATAACAATCTGGCCCCACCCGAGGAAGGCTGATGCAAGCGAGGGTGTTTCCGGTCGTTGAAAGGAACGGATGTCGTTTGACCTTATTTCCGGCAGCAGCGGAAATAACTACAGAGGCAAACAGAACAGGTGTCTCTGAAAATTACGTGGGCGTGCGTGGGCGAGGCAAAACCGGAAGAAAAAGACCCGGTTCTGGAA
The DNA here is from genome assembly GCA_037127315.1 of Ascarosepion bandense. Classification (NCBI taxonomy): domain Eukaryota; kingdom Metazoa; phylum Mollusca; class Cephalopoda; order Sepiida; family Sepiidae; genus Ascarosepion; species Ascarosepion bandense. The sequence continues at coordinate 3,774,845 of JBBBDQ010000139.1, read as the reverse complement.
GATTATAAAAAGACCTCGGCACACGGATTCGCCAGTAGTAGAGGAGCAACAGAGATCGGCCGGTGAAGAGAGAGACACAACAGATAAGACTACACTCCCGTCAACCCATTAGAAGCGCGCTCTCTCAATTCTCTGTTCCCTATTCTACACGGTCCATCGTCATTAATAAAAATATAACTTCATATTTTTATATATATGCGTGTTTGTTGTTTGTCGATATATAACATTACTGTAGTTTTTTAATTTCCAATAATGTATGGATAAAGCAATACTTTTGATGTATTTGCTGTTGTTTAAAGACAACATGTGGTTGCTAAATCTTATCTTCTACCTGTTAGAAGTACTTTCATGTAAAATTTAACATCATTATCATACGAATACATTCGTGCTCAATAAACAATACTTTCAAACATACACTGGCCATTCAATGGGCAGGTTTTATTTTTTTGGTCGTTGCAATTCTTTTCAAGAGGCCCATTTTGCTATTAGTTGGTTGAGTGATGTTGTTTATATGGGGAAAATGTTTATTTGATATAATAGCATTATGTTGTGAAATACATTTATCTATGTCTTTAAGGCAACTATAAATTTGACAGTGTTTATTTGAAGATTTTTTAAATGTTGGTGAATGGTAGAAATGTTTGTGAATCACGAGTCGTGCCGTAGACGTAGAATATATATATATATATATATATATATATATATATATATATATATATATATATATACTTGTATTGAACACTTTTTAATACAACTGTATACTGGTCTAATTTACTTATAACCAAAAACTAAATAATTAATATATATGAATTGAATAACTATGAATGCAATATCTGATTGTGTGTGTGTGTCAGTGTGTGTGTGTGATGTTTGGACAAGAATATGTTGAATGCATATGTATCTTATCTTTCTGATGAGATTTTGTTTGAAATGTTTTTCAGATGTTCGTATTTTCCTTTTGTTTTCACCTTCTTCCTCACTTGGCTTTTGCCCAAGTAATTTTGTATTTTCTTCTAAACAAACCGTAAAAATATGTGTTTTTTTATCAAAAAGAAACTAAGAAAAACAGAAGCAATGAAAAAAAAGAAAAACTGTCAAGGAAATTCTGATTGCTGATTGGTCAAATATTTTGGTATTTCTTTTGAGCCATGTGATTTTTTTCAGTTTATAGAGACGAATACTCAAAAGCAAAAGCCTTTCAAACTAAATAATAAATCCATAAAAGCTGATGAAATAAAACTCAAATAAATTTTTCCAATAAGTGAATAAACTCGGGTGGTTTGCGTTGCCCGAAGCTGCAGCGCTAGCACGGAGGAACGTGCGTGATCTTTATACCATTATTATTATTATTTTTTTTTTTTGTTATTCCCGGTATGGGACTGGTGCATGGAATTTAATGCAAAAATCGATTCACCGGCAATGTGGCCTTTGATCTGTTTCTTATCAAGGGGTTAAAATTAAAAAAGTTAAAAACACAAAACATTTACGCACACAAAAAAGGTGCAAATTTGGAATTAAAAATAAAAACTGAAAGGTGGCAAAATAAAAAATAAGAAAAGTAAAGGGCCAAACTTCACATAAAAGCTGATAATAGTTGAAAAAGGGCCGAGAAAAAATTCAGGTGGAAGAAAATTCATTAGAGTGGAAAGAAATAAAAAAGAATAAAAAGAAAATAAATATGCGTTAAAATGACGAAGAATTAAATAGAAAATAATGAATATATGAAAGGAGAAAAATAAACAGGGTAGGTAAAGGAAAGAAAGAAAGAAAGAAAGAAAGAAAGAAAGACGGGAAATAAAGAAACAAAAGACTGAAAATAAAAGAAAAGGAAAAAAACAAACAAATCTGAGAAAGAGAGAAATATTAATATTAAAGTAAGCTAGAAAAAGGAAAAATCTGCAAAGGAAAAAAATTAAGGAAGAAAAAATGAAAAAGAAAAATCAAGAACGATAAAACAAAAAGGAAGAAAGAAAATAAGCGAGGAAAGTGGAAGGATATCATAGAATGTCATAATTGAAGAAGAAAAATAAGGAAATTTAAAAGCAATAAAAGATGATAAAGAGAAAAAGCAGAATGACTGGCTGAGCGGAAGACCTTCAAAACAAAAAACAAAAAAAGAAGAAAATTAAAAAAAAACGGAAATTTATAAAAGCAACTCTGAAAATAGAAGGAAATAAAAAAATGAATAAAAAGGTAAACGAAATATTTGTAGAGATAAAGAAAAAGAAAGAAAAGAAAGAACGGTAAGAAACCAATAAAATAGAGATAGCGGTCAGGTTTGCATAAAGGGAGACAATACCGGTTTGTAATAAAGTCAAAAAATTGGTTTTGTTTTGCACAAGTAGAGATATGCCGGTTTTGCGCATGAGTCAGAAAGTTAGATATAGATCCGGTTTGCAGTAAACGTCAAAATGTAGGCATAGATTTGGTTTGTGAAAAGAAAAAGGACCGATTTGTACGAGAGTAAAAAATAGACGTGCGTTCGGTTAGCTTGAAAGTCAAATAGTGGACATATTTACGGTAAACAGGTTTCTTATTTTGAGAGAAGAGCAATCATGAAAATTAATAAAATTCCATGAAATCAAGCTTAAAAGCCTATAAAGATTAAGAGCTAAAACAATGGTAAAGAGATATCTGATAGAAAGAGATCAACATGAATTAAAAAAAAGCGATATATCATAGGAGATATAGGATAGATTAATCAACAAAATTGAAGGCAGACGTAGCAAGAACGAAAGACAACAGATAAGAAAAGAGATTGTGTTCGAAAGTAAATAAATTGGTTTAAAATAAATGCGTTTTTCACTATTAATCTTTCGATGTGCCTGCATATATATATATATATATATATATATATATATATATGAATTATTTTGAACATTATTTTTACCGATACTCGTATTTAAATAGATATTCTGTTTTTAATTAAACAGTATTTTTATATTTATATCTACCGGCCTGATTATTTACGATAAATTTGTATTACGAAAATGTGTGCTATCCAGATCAAATGGTATGCTTCCCCTATGTAATAGGGGTCGCAGGTTCGAATCCTGCTGGATAGCACACATTTTCGTAATAAAAATTTATCGTAAATAATCAGACCGGTAGATATAAATATAAAAATACTGTTTAATTAAAAACAGAATATCTACTTAAATACGAGTATCAGTAAAAATAATGCTCAAAATAATTCATTACAAATTGTCGGTTGCTTATAACGAAAATTCGTTAATTTCCGTAACATGTTTACATATATATATATATATATATATATATATATATATATATATATATATAGACGCACATCAGTAGATATTTGTTTCTTCCTTATATATATATATATATATATATATATATATATATATATAATCACGAAGATTAACGAAATGGTTATAAACAACCGACAATTTGAAATTCATTGTTTGAACATTATTTTTGATCGATACTAGTATTTAAGTAGATATTCTGTTTGCATCATTCGGCAGGATTCGAATCCTGCCGAATGACACATATTTTCGTAACAAAAATTTATCGTAAATAATCAGGCCGGTAGAAATAAATATATGTACTGTTTGATCATAAACAGAAAATCTATATCTAATTCCAGGTGAAGAGGACCCAAGGTTTGTTTGTTTTTTTTTATTTTGAGTGCTCTGGCATTTATTTTATTATGAACAGTGCTCAATATATAATGAGTATTATAGAGCTTAATATAATTATATAGTTATGAATTAATTGTTCATTGCATAATTAATTAATAACTATATATATATATATATATATATATATATATATATATATATATATATTAGTCATCCACATACAAGCCCGTTTCGCTGTATCACAGCTCATCAGTGTGGCTAGACATATCCACCTGCTTCTGGCCGGGATAGAAACTCGACCGATATATATATATATATATATATATATATATATATATATGTGTGTGTGTGTGTGTGTGTGTGTGTGTGTGTGTGTGTGTGTGTGTGTGTGTGTGTTTCTTCCTTAGATGTATTAGTTTGCTCTATTTCTCTCTTTTTACATTTCTCTTTTTTCTCCCCACCTCTTTCCTATAACTTTTCCCCTATCTTTCTCTTTTTCGTTTTTCTTTTTTCCCCTCATTTCCTGTTTTCCTTTTCTCCACTTCGGTTTCTGTACCACGCTTCTTTTTCATTTTTTTGCACATACGTAATCTTTAAATGTCTTTTACAAAAGATCGAGTTTGAATCAATTTCGCCATCTCTCTTTGTTTTCCCTCTCTCTTCTCTAGCCTCTGTAACAAGGTCTAGACGCCCATTTTTTAACATAAGTTTCCCTCTTTTTTTAACTTTCCCTCCCATAAATATTAATAGGATGTTCCTTAGATTTTGCCTACATGCTAGTTTCTGTTTGAATTTATATATATATATATATATATATATATATATATATATATATATACGCACATACACTGTAAAAAAAACTTGCACCAATAATGAAAATAAAATATTGAGAATCAATTGCTCATTAGACGGACAGGTTCGTCTACGAAACCCTTGAATTTGAGATGCTGAAAGTAACATCAGTCAGCTGAGAAAGCTTTTTCTTATATTAATTCTCTCTCTCACTCCCCCTCTCTCTCTCTCTCTCAATCTATATATATATATATATATATATATATATATATATATATATATTATAGTTGGTTAGTTAGTTTTGTTCATTTTAATTGGAGTAGATAGACTAAACTATCGCCGGGTTCACACTCCACCCACATCTATTGAACAGGTGAACAGGCTCATCCCTTGTTTAGGATGTGGTTTCCGGTTTTCTCTTTTCCAATCTCTTTACTCTTATGTAGCCCCCTGCACATCAGTGGCGTTACCGCCTTGCTCGGGGTGATATGATTAAAAAAAAAAAATTAAATTAAACCTGTACACAGTTGTATTAAAAGTGTTCAATACATTTATATTATAGGACTTTTCAACTTTTTTCATTTGGAAATGAGTTATTCCGCAACCTAGCTTTCAACCTTATATATATATATATATATATATATATATATATATATATATATATATGCGGAAACAAATTAAAAGAAAGGCTTTGCGCAATTCATAGTTCTTTTGATAAAAGAGTGGAGACATTCGTTACTACTTGTCAGTCATTTTGCTTCTGTAAATATGTTTTTTAGTGAAAATGAGAGGACGATGAATGAGTTAATTGGCAAGCTTAAAATATACAAATAATCAATTTAATTAAATCGTGAGATATTTTCCCAGCAATCAATGATTAATGAATGCTAGAATATGTAATTAGTCTTCAAAATACTAAATAACATGACGAAAACTGGGGTTAGTATGAATGATGACGCAAGTGTAACATGTCGAAACCTAGTAATAGTGTAATAAAATGGAACTTGAAGATTGTGTAGCTAAATGGTATTTAGTGGCAGTGTCACAAGACAGAAACTTGGCCAGGGTAACGAAATGAATTCTTGTGCCAGTATCACAAGCCACACCTCGGGCCAGCATGACATCACAAAATCGAGAGCCAGTGTAACATGATTCGTCATCGTGGTCCCATGTTGCACTCAGAATAAGAAAAATAACTCACGGATAGCATAAGCATGGGCCTACTACTGAGTATTTTACATTAACACATAAGAAAAGAAATAATAATACCTCCACCCTGAACGCGACAGGAAGGATATATATATATATATATATATATATATATATATATATATATATATATATATATAGTGAGGAATTCCACAAATTTTAAAATAGATAAAATTAGAAAGATAATATACAGAGAATTTCAAACCTTTATTTAAAAGAAAATTAAATTCCCTCGATGTCACTTTAGATTTAGAAAAGAATATATACCAACCATATAAAAAAAACAAATTCAAATCGTTTATATGGCCACCCAAAATCTAATCATTTTCCATCTATTATTTAGCACGTATCCTCACCTATAGAATATAGAGTTAGTAGAAATTCCGCAAATGAAGAAGTGTTTAATAAGCATAGTAATTTTTATAATACTGCCTTAAAAATAGTAGATATAAACGCCCAGATATTAGATATGTAGAAGAGCGGATCTACACCCGAATAGGAATAGAAATATTATTTGGTATACACCGCCTTTCAACCAAATGGTTAGTAGTAAATTAAGAAAAAAAGAATTTTTCGAATAATAATCCATTAAATAGGATTCTCAACAGAAATACTCTAAAATTAAGTTATAGTTGTACGAATAATCTGGAAAAAATTATAAAAAGTGATAATAATAATAATAATAATAATAATAATAATAATAATAATGATAATAATAATAAGTTGTGCCAGTGCCAGAGTTGTGCCAGTGATAGTAGGTGCACTTGGAATGATAAAAAATGGAACAAAACAACACATTGAAAGAATCCCTGGAAACCCCAGCTTAAGAGATATACAAAAAATTGTATTATTAAGTACAGCCCACACACTAAGGAAAACGTTATCTATGTAATGCTGGGGATGATAGGGAGGATAGAAAAACATGAAATGGAGTCATAACAACACGCCACTACCTGCCTTAGGTCTCCCCGCAGACTTGGTTGGTAGTGAGACCAATGCAGAAATCAAAATATGATGAAAAATGACATAATAATAATAATAATAATAATAATAATAATAATAATCAATACAAGAAACATCCTCAATTAGCCTAGACCCTGCTGTAACAATAAAAGAATTGAAACCAGAAGAAGCTTATAAATACCTAGGTGTAAATGAGAGCGAAAACATTCACCATAAAAAAATGAAAGAAATAGTGCGTAAAGAGTACTATAGAAGGCTACGAATGATATCAAAAACTGAATTAAATTCACAGAACAGAGTTATGGCCATTAATAGCCTTGCAATCCCAGTTGTCCAATATAGCTTTAACATCTTAAACTGGACTCTAAACGACATCAGGCGAATGGATGCTAAAACAAGAAAGCTTCTTTCTAAGCATAAGATGCATCATCCAAAGGCTGATGTAGACCGTCTATACATACCCCGTAAAGAATGTGGAAGAGGTCTTATTCAGCTGGAATTGTCATACAAGACAACAACTATTGGCTTACTAAGAAACAACAAAGGATTGGATGTTACAATTAGTAAGGCAACATGAAGAAAGAAAGAAAAAATATTCAATCATAAAAGAAGGCAGTAAATTCAAACAAGATTTACAGTTAGTAGATTCTGTAGAAAAGCAGAACGGAAGCCAAGAGCCGACTATTGCGGCAAAGAATATGAAAATGAAAGCCAAAGATAAAGCTCTTGAACAGATGAAACAGCGCTGGCAAGACAAACCTCTGCATGGCCAATATCCAGTACGTGCCAATAAATCCAATGTTGACAAAGTTAATACTCATCGATGGTTACGTGCATCTGGATTAAAGTCTGAAACTGAAGGCTTTATTCTTGCAGCACAAGACCAAAGTCTTTTCACGAGAAACTTTCAGGCAAATATTATGCATAATAATATGGATCCAAAATGCAGGTTTTGTGATAAACACCAAGAAACAATAGACCACCTAATCTCAGGCTGTTCTGTGCTTGCCCCAAATGAATATAAAAATCGCCACGATAGAGTTGGGCAATATTTACATTGGGCAATATGCAAACATTATGGAAAAGCTGTAGGCAAACACTGGTATGAACATCACCCAGCACCGGTTACAGAAATAGAAGATGTAACCATTCTATGGGATTACACCATCTACACAGACAGAAAAATTGAAGCAAACAGGCCAGACATTATTGTTAAAAACCAGAAGGAGAAAACTTGTCTATTAATTGATATGGCTTGTCCAGCGGATTGTAACATAGCAATCAAGGAATTTGAAAAACTGTCAAAATATAAAGACCTGGAAATTGAAATAGAAAAAATGTGGAAATTGAAAACAAGAGTTGTGCCAGTGATAGTAGGTGCACTTGGAATGATAAAAAATGGAACAAAACAACACATTGAAAGAATCCCTGGAAACCCCAGCTTAAGTGACATACAAAAAATTGTCTTATTAAGTACAGCCCACACACTAAGGAAAACTTTATCTATGTAATGCTGGAGATGAGAGGGAAGATAGAAAAACATGAAATGGAGCCATAACAACACGCCACTACCTGCCTTAGGTCTCCCCCGCAGACTTGGTTGGTAGTGAGACCAAAGCAGAAATAAAAAATATGATGAAAAATGACATAATAATAATAATAATAATAATAATAATAATAATAATAATAATAATAATAATAATAATAACAACAAATTTTAACGAAATGATATATGCATCAGCAACAGCAGCAACAAAAAAATTAAATATCAAAATAAAAACAAGGCAGTCTCGTAGACGTGAAGTTCCACCTTGGAAAAGGAAAATAGAAAAAGAAATAGAACAACTTAGAAATGAATTATCAATATTGGATGAACTGAGTAGAGTAATAAATGTAAGAACGAGGAAAAGCAGAAGAGCCGTAAAAAAATATAACATCAAGAATGAAAATGACGTCTTATCAAATAAAGAAAAAATAAAGCAAAAAATCCAACTGAAGGCTCAAAGAATAAGACGCTATGAAAAAAGAGCAAGATTTTACAGAGAAAACAAGATTTTTCAGACTGATACAAAGAGATTTTACAGGGAAATAGGTAAAAAAAGAATTGAAGTGACAGTACCCCCCAGAATGGAAGAAGTCACACAGTTCTGGGAAAAGATATGGGCTTGCCCTAAAGAACTTAGCAAGGAAGTACATTGGATTACGCAAGAGATAGAACGAATGAAAAATAAACCCGAACAGACATGGTCTGGAATTACAGAAGATGATGTTAAATATGCACTAAAAAAAACACACAATTGGAAATTCCCAGGTATAGATAAAATTCCTAACTTTTGGCTATATTATTTAAATGCAGCACATAAAAAACTAGCCAAAGAACTTCAAGAAATGGTTGACGATCCCACTAAAATTCCTGCATGGATGACCAAAGGAATTACATTTCTTCTACCCAAGAATGGTGACACAAAAAACCCGAAAAACTACAGACCAATTACATGTCTTCCGACAACATATAAACTATTAACATCTATTTTAACAAAACAGACATATTTATTCTTAGAAAGAAATGACATGATACCGCTTGAACAAAAAGAGTGCAAACGTGGCTGTTATGGTTGTAAAGACCAATTGCTGATTAACAAAATGATCCTGGAAAACTGCTACAGTACAAAGAAAAATCTTAGTACAGCCTGGATAGACTATCGAAAGGCATTCGATAGTGTGCCACATGACTGGATTTTAAAGACTTTAAATATATACAAGATATCGCCCGTCATCATCAATTTCATCAAACAGTGCATGTCTATATGGAAAACAACCCTTTACCTCAATCATATAAATGGAACCTATAAGTCTGATGAAATAAACATCAAAAGAGGTATATTTCAAGGTGATTCTTTATCTCCCTTACTATTCTGCATATCATTAATAGCACTAACCAGTCAACTTAATAAGACAGAATGTGGTTATAAAATAAGACAAAAGAAAATAAGCCATCTATTTTACATGGATGACTTAAAGTTATATGCTAAGAATGATAATGAACTGGAAGGTCTTCTGCAAACTGTAAAATGCTTCAGCGAAGACATTGGAATGAAATTTAATTTGAATAAATGTGCTAAAGCTACAGTTTTACGTGGATCAATACAAGAAGCATCCTCAATTAGCCTAGACCCTGCTGTAACAATAAAAGAATTGAAACCAGAAGAAGCTTATAAATACCTAGGTGTAAATGAGAGCGAAAACATTCACCATAAAAAAATGAAAGAAATAGTGCGTAAAGAGTACTATAGAAGGCTACGAATGATATTAAAAACTGAATTAAATTCACAGAACAGTGTTATGGCCATTAATAGCCTTGCAATCCCAGTTGTCCAATATAGCTTTAACATCTTAAACTGGACTCTAAACGACATCAGGCGAATGGATGCTAAAACAAGAAAGCTTCTTTCTAAGCATAAGATGCATCATCCAAAGGCTGATGTAGACCGTCTATACATACCCCGTAAAGAATGTGGAAGAGGTCTTATTCAGCTGGAATTGTCATACAAGACAACAACTATTGGCTTACTAACATACATAGAAACAACAAAGGATTGGATGATACAATTAGTAAGGCAACATGAAGAAAGAAAGAAAAAATATTCAATCATAAAAGAAGGCAGTAAATTCAAACAAGATTTACAGTTAGTAGATTCTGTAGAAAAGCAGAACGGAAGCCAAGAGCCGACTATTGCGGCAAAGAATATGAAAATGAAAGCCAAAGATAAAGCTCTTGAACAGATGAAACAGCGCTGGCAAGACAAACCTCTGCATGGCCAATATCCAGTACGTGCCAATAAATCCAATGTTGACAAAGTTAATACTCATCGATGGTTACGTGCATCTGGATTAAAGTCCGAAACTGAAGGCTTTATTCTTGCAGCACAAGACCAAAGTCTTTTCACGAGAAACTTTCAGGCAAATATTATGCATAATAATATGGATCCAAAATGCAGGTTTTGTGATAAACACCAAGAAACAATAGACCACCTAATCTCAGGCTGTTCTGTGCTTGCCCCAAATGAATATAAAAATCGCCACGATAGAGTTGGGCAATATTTACATTGGGCAATATGCAAACATTATGGAAAAGCTGTAGGCAAACACTGGTATGAACATCACCCAGCACCGGTTACAGAAATAGAAGATGTAACCATTCTATGGGATTACACCATCTACACAGACAGAAAAATTGAAGCAAACAGGCCAGACATTATTGTTAAAAACCAGAAGAAGAAAACTTGTCTATTAATTGATATGGCTTGTCCAGCGGATTGTAACATAGCAATCAAGGAATTTGAAAAACTGTCAAAATATAAAGACCTGGAAATTGAAATAGAAAAAATGTGGAAAATTGAAAACAAGAGTTGTGCCAGTGATAGTAGGTGCACTTGGAATGATAAAAAATGGAACAAAACAACACATTGAAAAAATCCCTGGAAACCCCAGCTTAAGAGACATACAAAAAATTGTCTTATTAAGTACAGCCCACACACTAAGGAAAACTTTATCTATGTAATGCTGGAGATGAGAGGGAAGATAGAAAAACATGAAATGGAGCCATAACAACACGCCACTACCTGCCTTAGGTCTCCCCGCAGACTTGGTTGGTAGTGAGACCAAAGCAGAAATCGAAATATGATGAAAAATGACATAATAATAATACTTTAAATAATTAAACCTAATTGAAAATAAAAATCATTTAATAACTGAAATAAATAATTTGTACAATAATAAATTTAATTGTAGAAACCCTATAAGCAACCTGTTTTCTATTGTTTATCAATGTACTATTTCTTCTATGGGAACCTTAGTAATATAAAGATTTATGTGGGTAGTTATGAGAACTCTCTGAAAAAACGATTTTATCAACACAAGTCTTCATTTAATAATATTAAGTACAGAAATAAAACATCCCTATCGAAACCGATACATTATTAAATTTCTTAAGAATAAAATCTATTAAATAAACGTAATGAAATAAATGTCATATTTAAACATTGCAAAATGTTCACCTTAGAATATAATTAAAAATATTCTTCATAATAAAAAATATAGATTAACTTACATATATCTAGTAATTTGCTTTATATTATGATATACTAATAATTAAATAGATATTAAAATTATTAATAATTAATTAAATAATTAAATGATATATATATATATATATATATATATATCAAAATTATTAATAATTAAATAAATAAATAATCAAATAGATATTAAAATTATGTATTATGATATTCAAAATTGTATCATGATATAATGGTAGAATATAGATTCTGAAATAATGGATTAGATAATAATTTTTTTTAATAATCAAATAGATATTTATTAATTTTACAATTTAAGAGATCATGAGAGATTAGAATAAAATTCATTCTGAATCAAAATAAAAACAGTATAATTACAATCAAAGTTCCTTTTAAGTCAGATCAAAAATGAAAAATTTTTTTCTTTCCTTCTTTTTTGTTATATATATATATATATATATATATATATATGCAACGGTCTTTATTATAACAGAAATTATATATATATATATATATATATATATATATATATATACAAATGAATAAGGAACGAAGAAAATATTTGCAACGTTCAAAACATTAAATTAAAACTATGCTCAATATAAAAATAGACCAAAGAATATTTATAATTAAGTAACGTTTATTACCACCATTACTAACTACCTGATGAGACATTGTTCTTTCCATGTCGATACAAAATCTAAAATTTCGTAGTAGATTGTACATGTTCTAAAGTATAATTTATGATATATATATATATATATATATATATATATATATATATTCTTCCCTCTTCGATGACATAATTATTGGCAAAAAGAATTCTAATAATAAGCACTGTTAAAGTGCAAACACGTGACAAGCGTTTTCGTATTCGGTAATAAATTTTAAAAGCTAGTAGTAAAGAGAATGAATAGAGCAGAAGTTGCCTTATTGTTGTCTCTCTAATTAACTGAGCCGACGCTAATCCGCTATTTTTCCCTTTCAATAAGCGTAACAGATTAATATATATATATATATAAGCAACGTTGAGCCTGGTCAGTACTTAGGTGGGTGACCATTTCGGAATACCAGGTGCTGTTAGCGTTCACGGATGTGCGTTGTGGTGCGGTGGATGTCGGCTTGGAAGGGGAAATCGGTGAGCCGAGTTCTAACTTCAGTCAAGCACACTGCATTCACTTGCGCACTAGTACCCTTGTTAAAGGTATTAATCCGTCCGTTCCTTCCAATTATGGGTTAAATAATTGAGGTCTGCTGTTCATGCGATCTGTGGCAGATTTTTGCACCGATTGTTTGTTATCAGCAGTTCCAAAAAGTGTGGATGGTACTACACCACTACTTCACCACTATAAACAAATCTTTGTGTGGATGTCTTACTAAGGTTAGACCTTCATACATCGAAATCGATGGGAGAATCCATGATATATATATAACGGTATTTATTAAAATAGAGAGGATTCCTCTTTTTCTTCATCCGTCAATCCTTCCTTCCTTCCTTCCTTCCTTCTATTTTATTCTTATTCTCTTTTTTATTTGTCTGTTGTTTTCTTCTTTCTTTTATTTTTTTCTCAAGTTCCATATTTTCCTTTCTTATCCTTCTCTTCTGTTTATCTATTACTCATCTTCTATACTATTCTCCACTTATCCTCTTTTCTCACTCTAACTCTTCGTCTTACCTCCTTTCCACATTTATCTTTTCGTCTCCCTTTTTATATTTCTTTTCACTCCTCCTTCTCCACGTGTTCTTCCTTTTTCTTGATGATTCTTCTTCGACTCTATTCTATCATTTATTTACTTTTTCCCTATTATTCTAGTTCTTATCTTTGAAGTCTTCGTAAAATTTCCCTGAGTGCCAATTTTCCTCCCCCTCCCCATACGCAAAAAACGTTGCTGACGTCAGGCTCTTCAGAATTTCGTCAGATGTTGGCAAGTTTTTTTCAAATTATTTTTACTTATTATTGATACCTATCTACATTCCTGCCTTTAACTAAATTAATAATTATTCCTCGATATTCTCTGTCTCGTCAGGGTGTGGGTGATCCTGTCTCCCCACAACTTTCTTTTCTTGATACTTACTTCTCTATCTATTAGAACACACTTTTAATTAAGTTAATCACTATGTTTTTCTTCTTTTATATCTAATATACCTGCTAGTGTTAAAATTTCCAAGCCATCTTTCTTTAAGATGTTTTTTCGAATTTTATAAATAGCTTATTTACAGTTTATTCTTTTTTAAATTGGCATCAAGGTCCCACCCTTTTGCTGTCTAAACAATTAAATATAACCGCCTCTTCTGCAATTTGTTTTTTGGCACTTCCCGCTTGTAAAACTTACTTTAAATTGCTTGCTTCCCTGATAGCTACAATCTTCAAAAAATTAAATGCAGTTTAATTGCCATCTTTTATCTACCTTTATTTTTTCCTCGACATCCCCTGTACCATTTTTATTCTTTTACTGTAATCGCCTATGCACTAATGACATTTCTACCTTTCTTTGGGTGAAATGATCACGTATATATATATATATATATATATATATATAAAACATAGTACACTTGGTAATTCCGATAGAGTCGAACTCAATGTTAAATTCATTTATTTAATTTAATATATATATATATATATATAACAAAAAGACCTGATCATTTATCTCTTGTTCTGTTGACCGTAGTGTTATATTGGTATCGTTGTAATAAGAGTACGATACAATTACATAAAATTATTTTTCTGGACTTTGTCATTTAATATCTGCGGCAGAGTGTGTGTCGTTTGGGGTTTTTCTTGAACGATGATATTCATATGAGGATGTGAGAACATCTATCTCTTCTCTCTCTTATTATTTCCTGTAACCTTCAGTGTCCCACATGTGCACATCCTAAACTCAGCTATGTTCACTCATTTTAGGTCAGAATCTACACTAGATAACTAAGAGAATTCAAGTCAATTCACTGATGTACCTGCCTTCTCTAATACTTTGGTGAGACATTGATTGGAAAGTCTACTTTAGTATTAATATATACTGGGTTACTAATTACCAATTTCTCTTAAAACAAAGTTTATTTTATTGACAATAGATTCAATTCAGACCATCTTTCTCTATTATGATCGATCTTCTAATTTCTACTTTCTCTTGTTTGTTAATACACTACTCAATTGAAAGTCCGCATTTGTTTCATTTTTCACATAATTATACGTATTGGTTTTACTTTTGTAATAATTAGTATTTCCATAATGATCGTTCTTTTAGATTTTGTACATGTAGGCGAAGAGCGTGTTTTTTCCTTGTTATTTCCAAAAATATGTGTGCATCCCCACTGCGTGTGTGTCTTTCAGTTATTCAACATGAGTGCATTTCATTTCAGGCTATTCCCCATTAGCCTACTGATATTTATCTCTTTTTCTTTTCTTTTTTTTTATAATCTTTTTACGCCAAGCAAGGCAGGAGCGCCGTTGGTGTTCAGGGGGTTTAGTCAGTTAAGTGCCATACGTGATACACGCTTTGGGCGATCATGTCTCGAAAGAGACATGACTGACTGGACAGAACATTTTCCCGCAGTAGATTGTCACTATTTTCTGTGGTAGACTGTTTGCCAACCAAGACCGTAGAACCTAATCTGTCATGCTATTTAACCCATAGCTGAAGGGAGGAGAGACGAATTAATATATTTCCTAAGGATATTTGTGCGTAATTGAATGCAACGTATGGGTTACTGTGAGAGAAAAAACAAGGTACAGAGGATGACGAAGAAAGAATAAGAAAAGAATGAGAATTAAGGAACTAGAAGATGGCAATTGACGTTGCATTTAAACTTTTAGAAATTTTAGCTAACAGAGAAGCAAGCAAACGGAATTGAGTTCCAAACGGAAAGTGTGAGAAAAGGAACTGTAAAAGAGGTGGTTATATTTAACTATTTCGTTGGTAAAAAGGTGGGACCTTGAGGTCAATCTAGTAGCACGCGTAAATACATGTGATCGGGGAACCAGGAACAAAAAGCTCGTCAGAGCAGTTTCCATGAAAATAATTGTAGAAAAGATCGAGGGAGGCCACACAACGTCGGTGAGAAAATGACTGAAGCGGAACTGCCAAGTCAGGATAGATTATATTGCATATCCTCCTTTGGATTTTGTCAAGATGAATAGCAGGTGCACTCAACCAGATATGGCAGCAGTATTCAATGCACGAATGAGTAGTAGATTTATAAATGTGCAAAATGGATTCTGACGAGAAAAACTTCTTGGTTCGACATATTGAAGCAACCTCCCTAGTAGTAGATGCAGCTATAAATTCGATGTCGTCATGCCATTTGATGTCTTTAGAAAAAGTGAGGTCAAGAAGGCGCAGTGTGTTGCTCTCTCAGAGATTAATGTCATCCATTCTTATGGTAGGTAGGCAAGTTTCTCTGTAGTGGTTAAAAGAGTGCAGATTCGTTTTTGGAGACATTAAAATTTATGGGGTATTTTCCTACCCCATTCAATCACAGATTCGAAGTCTTTTTGAACGGCAGCAGTCAGGTTTACTTTGTCAGCTTTGGTAGATTTCTGATTGAGACAAGCATAAATGTTAGTGTCACCTGCATAGATGCCCACTTGGGAACTGATTTCATCAGGAAGATCAGTGATGAAAATCTCTGATTGTTTTTGTTTAGTCTTCGTGTCGTTTTATGTCATTATTTTTTTTTATCTATCCTTTATTGTGTACAGAATTTTATTTTTAATCACTTCTTTTTCTCTTGTCTTTTTTATTTTTTTTTTCGACAAGATGATTTATTTTGCTCTTGTCTCTAGTAATTCTTTTAAGATCTTCAACTTTTAATCCGAAGCTTCTGATTTAATCTTAAACGTGGGTGTGTAAAAATAGAACTGCTATGAAGTTTTGAACATTTTCATTTTTTTTTTATCTTACCATATTTTTTTGTTATTGTTTATAAATAGGACATGGTCACTCCAGCAGTCAGTGTCTATACCTCAGAGCAGTGGGGGTGAATATTTTGACGTGGAGGTCCATATGGTTTCCATTTTCGTTCTCTTTCTTCTTGTTTTGAATATATTATTATTTTTGTGCAATAAATACTTTGTAGTGTGTTTGTAGTGCTCTTGTGGGCCATATAAAATCATCAGGCGTGTCGTTTATTGCTCGCAGATTGTAGATTACCTATCCTTTCTTTATACGGTTTCTAACTTGTTCATAGTCAATTTGTCTATTTGGTTTTTAGTATCTCCCTAGGCTTTTCCGTGTCCACAAGCGTCAATGATGCTCTTAGATGTTCGCTGTGAGCAAGTATAATCATTTTTTCACACTCATTGCGTATTTCAAGTCAAAATCTACCCACTACTTCTAATTACTTTTGCGTCTTTTACGTCACAAATGACAATGATTTCCTGAAACTCACTGAGATTTGACACATTTTAGCATTTTGTACAATATCTCTGTTTATTATTCAGTAATTTCTGATACGAGTGCCTATATCAATATGGTGGTTGGTCGTCATCAAGAGAAGTAGCCCAAATGTCACGAACTGGACAATTTTAGACTAATAAAGGAGAGAATAGAAGTGAGAGAGATGATGTCGTACAGACAGATGTTATGGATTGAACGTTGAAGCAACAGAAAAGCGTTAAAGGAAATGGGAACTAAAAGGACGGATGCTTAAAATCAGAGAGAGACAATTGAAATTTCGGTGATGTATATTGAGGGAAGAGTGCTTGGAGAATTGTGCACTGACAGGAAAGTGACGTCAGGTGGGTCAGTGAAGGAACAACAAGTAATCTACATAACAAATTTGGGATAAAACGGCGGGCACAAATAGAATTGGTAAGTCGACAAATTATGCTGGGAATTATATAAGAAAGTTGTGGGAGTCATGAGTTCTCACGTTCGAGAGGGGCACGTCAAATGAAAGAAGTCTTATTGAAAGGCTTACATTTCATTTTTATTGTCTGGTAATTTCTGATAGCTCCATACGCACTTTTTTCATCTTTAATATTATTCTGAATTTAATTTTTCTTTCGTCACAAGTCAACGATCTGCGCATCATAGATTACAGAATTATCATTATCTTTTCATCTTGTCTTGAATATTAATCTTCGTCCGTTCTATATCCTGTTTATATTTTTAAACTTTCCGCATTAATGTGGTTTTCTAACACTAGATCAATGAATAAAATCATCCACTTCTTTAGAAATATATATAAAGAGATGAAAATTTATTGTACTAAGCTACGCACCCAACTGTAACTTACCTGTTTGCTTTTCTTCCCAAAATTTGGATTTGATCAGTCAATGTGTGGCTATTTTAGAGAGTGTGATAGAGGGGCGCGCGGGCGGGCGAACTAACAGATTTCACTTAATATACAGATTGCAAGTATCAATACTGCTCTGTACCGGGGATAGTCACCGGGTCACAAATCTATTTATGCCAGAAAAGTTCCAATAACGCTGCATGCCTTTAGGCTGTCGTTTGAATAGTACCATAGACCGAACATTTGAGAAACAACAAAGTTTTGGAATAAATAGAAAACTAATACTTAACTTCAGAAAGAGACAGTTGAGGTTTCTAGGGTACATAATGAGGAAGGACGACTTGGAAAATCAAGGGACAGATAGTGGGCAATAGAGAAAGGAAGGTATGATACACTTCAGTCAGTCAATTAAGTACTATACATGACACACGCTGGGGCGATCATGTCTCAAATAATAATCTTCTGCCCACATGACTGACTGGGCAGAAGATTATCCTGCAGTAGGTTATCATTACTTTCTGCGGTTGCCAATCAAGGTTATAGAACCCAATCTGTCGTGTTATTTAACCCATAACTGGAGGGGAGAGACGGACTAAGAGCTTTCCCAACGGTATTTTCACATAAATGAATTCAAGGAATTCGACTGGAATTCGAATCCGGTTCTCCGATTGCTCGTTCCGAGCCGATATCCACTGCACCACAAAACACATCCGCGTTGGTACGCTTAGTGAGCTTAGCAGAACAGAGCATATGAAAAAGCAAACAAACAGAAATATAAAGTTTATGAAGAGCTTCAAGGGACAGAAAGTTGTAGAGATTAATGATCGCCTACGTCTTGAGGGGATACGGCACTTAAACAAGAAGAATTGTAATGAGTGTTCTTGGAACATAGAGTAGAGTGCTTTCTCGTTGTCATATTCTGAGAGCTTTTTTTTTATCGAGTCAAAGTTTCTGATAAGTTGACTCTTGGCGTTTACTCGCCCTTTTGATAAGTATTATTTTTGTTTATCCATATCAAAGCTAAATGTTTTGACGAGTTTTGTATGTCGATTGCAGCTTTCCCATATCGGTTTTAGGAGAGACCTAGAATCGACAGCTGACCTACGCTCAGGGAATTTTAAAGCAGTGTTCAGCGTAGGAGTTAAGTGCCATGGCATACATAAATAAGTAAACCGCCTGTAGGTATCTGTTGTCGCTTTGGAGGCTTCTTCAAAGTTCATTCAATATGTAAATATTCTTAGATATATTATGTCGAGAGGAACAATTTGACTAAAAGAAAGAGACAAGAGGAAAACTTTTTTTTAATGTTAGCCGAGATTTATCAGTTTCACCTTCCCTAACAGAACTATCAAAACCAAAGTATACAACAAACATAAAAGTCTAAAGAAAACGGTTAAATTCATCATTTTTACGTCTATAACAATCCAAACAATATACTTCACATAAAATAAATTCTCTTCGAGTACGAAAAATGACGTAATTAAATATCTAATACTTTCAGTTGACCTAATGAATATTTATGAGCGTTTTATAATTTTCTAGTAACCAACAACATTTGTTTTTGTTTACAGATAATTCATTTCAAATAAATTTATTTCGTGGACGAAATACGTCGGTTAAAATTAAAAACAGTTTTCTTCTTGTCTCTTTCTTTAAGTCATCATTCAATATGGCTAACCTCAGCAGATCGAAGTTTTCACATCGGTAGCATAGCAAGAGTTGATGCATTTTTAAAGTATTACATTTGAACTTAGTAAATGTCAGAGAGAATAAAATCAAACAGGTGCAGAACTACCTGAGAAGTGTTCTGACAGAAGATGGAAAGTGCGATACTGAGATTCGAAGGCGTATTGGCATGGCCAAGGATGCATTTCAAAAGCTAAGAAAGTTATTAGACAAGAAGATTTCTTTGAAAACAAAGAAAAGAGTATGGGACATATGATATCTTTTTTCCTATATAACAACGAATGCTGGACGATTTCCTTAGAGATGAGAGGGCAATAGAAATGTAGTTCTATAGAAGGATGGTGAGGATACGCTAGACCGAATATGTAAGCAACGACAAGGTTTTGGAGAGAATGTAAACAAACAGGAAACTTATAATTAGTATCAGGAAGAGACATCTAATAATTCTGAGGCACACAATGAGGAAGGAGTGTTATAAGAATCTAATACTCACATGACGGATAGAGGGGAAAGAGGGATAGAGGAAAGCCGCGCGAGACATACCTGACGGGCTTCAGCAGATGGGTGAGGAAGCGGGGTTTGGGAGAGATACCAAGAAGAAAAGTGTTGAGAGCGACAAGAAATAGGTGAAAGTGGAAGTTCATGATCGCTTATGGCCTGAAAGGGACACGCCACGAAGAAGAATAAAGGTCTCCGCTAACTTTTCTCCAACCGTACATTAACACATTCGTATGAGAAGTAGAAAAGCTAGTGTGGCTCACGTAGGCATACAATAAATAGGTTGGTTTATGAATTACTTCTGCTCTTAATACCTAAAGGAGAAAAAAACGAAAAGTTCGACTTTCACTTCATGAAAGGGAATCGTCATCTTTTTAAATAAACGGAATAATGGTGATCAGTGCATTCAAACTTTACCACCCTACTTAAACATTTTGACTTCGTCGGACATTGCCATGGAAGTTGGTGTATGATTAGTGGGTATTTTCAAGTCATAGTTTAAAGAATTTTTATATTTTCTTTATTCCGTTCGTGTGTAGTCAGCATAATCTTGTAGCGAATATTATGTATCACTGAGCTTTTTTGTTAACAATAAATCCCTTTACAGTATTTATATTGTTCGGACTATTGTCCTCATCTTTGTTGCCATTTGTACGACGTTTAGGCCGTTGTACGCTCCGGCCTTCTTCAGGTGCTAGAAATTTCTAACGAAACCCTTTATTACAATCATTGTTGTATATGAACTCCATTACTTACCTAGTGCCTCTAGAGAAAACTGTTAACATAAAAAATACGAGAGAAAATTATTAACATAAAAAGATTACAATATGAATTCTGATAAAAAAATTATTACTAGACATTAGGTTTATAAGTCCCAAAATTCAGTCGTTCTTGTTCTTAAGTTTGTTAGTTCCTGTGACTTGAACCAAATGAGTTGTGAGTTCAATACAAGGCTAGTCGTGAACCAGTAACTTACTGTAAGTTAGAGGGAGATAACTCATGACTACCAGAAGAGGCTCTACGCAAGGAATGGAGTACATATACCACAGTGATTGTAATAAAGGATTTGGTTCGAAATTCCTAGCGTACAAATGGCAACAAAGATGAGGACAATAGAATAATGTAAATACTGTAAATACTACCTCATCGAAAAATATAGACAAATACATCTTTTCTCTTCAAATTGCTTAACTAGGAAAGTAATTAATTTTAACATATAATTGAAAGATAAAAATGTTTGTATATATGCAATAATTAGGAAGACACACGTCTAAAGCATACTCATCTACACACTGAGAACAGTGTTCTGAAATGTACGAAACGTTATGCTGACAACGAAGGTCTTGATAACCTAAATAAGAACATCTTTTGAGCGACAAACAATACGGGTTTCGATCGGCCCGATTCACTGCTGACGTTCTAATATTACTTACATAGCTCTCTAGCTAAATAATTACTGGAATAGTTTTCTTATTTGTAAAGTCCTTCCTAACAGGTAGGTTATTTAAGGTAATTATTAATGGCCTGTCTTTCAGATCCCTAGCAATCGACGCAGGCCCTACTTAGGAGTCGCTTCTCGGACCAATTCTCTCTTTATTTTTCATAAATGATTTTTCTAAGAGTGTACTCCGATCATTTTTTGATATCTATGCTGATGATACAACTGTATACGGATTCACCTCCCAAATGATTGATGCCAGAGATGACCGCAGCTGATCTAGGAACTATAACATTGCCGTGGAGAAAAAAACTGGCTGATTACGTTTAATTCCTCGAAAACCAAACGAACTACATTCCATCATCTCAGACCGAACCCTGAACTATCCCCAATCACGATTAATGGATGTTACCTCAGGAAAGCCCCGTGTTTTGACCGCTTATTGGGCCTTAAACTCAACCTAGACTTCAAGTGTAGCTCGTAAATACGACGCATCGCTAAGGATGCTGAAAAATGCTTTATTTTCTGCAACGCTCTACTAAGTACCCGGCTCTTCATGTCATCCTCTACTTTTACAAGAGCCAGATAAAGTTTGAAATGGAGCTCTGCTACCATATATGGATAGGAGCTTCCCAGTTTTCACTCTCCAGTCTCGATAGAGGCTAAGAACATATACGTGTTGTTGTAGGTAACAAATTATTTTCCAACTTACAACTCCTTTCCCTACAGACAAAAAATCGCACGCCTCTCACTGCTCTATTGCTATTTGGAATGTGCTCAGACAAACTACATTCCCCAATTCCACCAGTTCTAACCTATACGGCTAAGATCTGTCATGCTACCCACATTGTGGCGAACTACCTTAATTCATTTCTATATTCTATTTGTGAGATGTAAGTTCCACTCGAGTAACTTCTTCCTGCTAATAGCTGATCTGCGGAACTGACTGCCAAGAAGGTGTTTTCTCGCTCAGTCCAATCATAACCAGTTCAATTCTATGGTTAACTGTTTTTGTTCCCAAATGTTCCCAAATGTTCCCAAATAAGACGTGCCTCTTGCTCTGTAATACCCTACCTCGAGTGGTTCTCGGACTTTGTAAAGAGTGAAAAACACTGTAAAAAAAATTTTGTGCTTGGGAGTTCATTAAGAAGTGTGTGTATGTTAACAGGCAGTAGATGAAAAAACTTTATGCTGACACATAGATATTCTTTGGAAAAAATAATTTGAAGAATTCGTCTTTAAGTGGTCCCAATGTTTATGATATTGTTTATTTTATTTTATTTTATTTTTTGCGTATTTAAAAGATATCTAGACCTTCATAGATATTAATAAAAACCTTTTAAAGTAATTTACCATTAGTCTCTGACAAACCTTCAGTTAGAAATTGCTTCATCATTTTATTGTATTAACAGATGATCAATTCGTAATTTCCTGGTAGTTTCTAGATCTTTCTACGCTTTCTGGCCATTTAGTTATAAACTAATAACAAAAATAAAAGCCTGATTCTTGGAGATCCGTCTTCCAAATAACTCCACCCGTTGTACGAAAAGAGACAAGGAAAATAGCAGGTGCTAAGGTCTGCAGAAAACACTGATTGAGACACTCTATCTGTGATTTTCTGTAAAACGCAATGAAAATGCACCACTTTTAAGCAAATTATGACGGGTGATGTGAAATGGACCGATAACAACAATGTTCAACGAAAGAGATCCTGGGTTAAGCAACATGAATCAACTTTATCCACCTCCAAAACAGGTCTTCATCTTAAAAAATTATGCTGTGCATCTAGTGGGATTCTAACAGAAATATTGTACTATGAGCTTCTGTCAAGTTGCCAGTCAATTTGAGTTAAAGGAAAAATGGAGAAACATTGTGTAAAATAAATATTTAATCTCATAATTTTTTTGTTTTTATTTTCCTTAAAAATCGGCTTGAACTTTCCAGAAAAGAACTAGTTAAAGAAACCGTTTGTAATCCTAAATCTATATAGTGATACCGTAGTACCTACGTGTGTCACGCTCTAGAAAGAGATATGAACGCACACACAGATACAACAGATGAAACATAAGAACTCCAGATAGAACATAAAAACGACATACACACAAAAAAAAGCATGATAAATAAAAGAAAAACATCGAACAGGAAATATAAAACGAAAAGAGAATTACTGTAAAATATATATTATCTATTATTAAAAAAAAGAGTGAGAGTGATTGTATTTATAGCGTTTTGTGCTTTAAATAGTAATTTCAAATTTTTCTTTGTTATCTTAATCTTGATTCTCCTACAACTAAGAAAAATACTTTTCAACCATTTATTTTTATTTATTTTGTTCAATCAGTCCTTCAGTTCCCGCTGTGAACAACGTAGCAAGTTGTAGTCTTTATATTATAATACAGTAATTGTAATACCGACCTAGGTAACTACCTGTGTCACGGTTTTGCTGTATAGAATGAAATTTTGTAAATGCATTATATTTCTAGGGAAAATCATTATAATGGAAGAAAGAATAAGACAACAAAGAGAGGCAGCAAGAAAACGGCAGAGAAGAAAAAGAGAACGATTACAAGCAATCCGTAAACCTAACAGAGAACGAATGCATGCAAGGAGGAATGATATGAACGAAGAAGAGCAAGAACTTTGTATTTATGATTGTTATTGCAATATTTCGTTAAAATTGTTAAATTCAAATATTTAATAATGCAATAGGGAGAATTTCTAAGGAAATTGTCATAAAATTTGCCAAGCGTTTATTCAATAATTAACGGAAGAATTAAGATTCGTCAGAATATTAAAATAAGTAAACCGTGAAATGTTCACTTGTGAAAACTAGTTAAAACATCATACAATAAAAACAAATATTTTCTTAATCCCAAGAAACGATCTTTTTTAAATAACATTTTTTAGTTTCTTTAACAAACGATTTTTTATTCTTAACGCTGGTACTTTCCTACTCATGCACTAGTAGATCCAGTATTTCGTATTTTTGACATCAATTCTTTTTTCACATCACATTTCTTTATACATTTAATCTCCCTGCTGCTCATTCCACACCCTATTCTTTTTTTAAGCCATTCGCCATATTTTCACCAACATAATATTTTATGAATTACAGCGTTTGGCTCTAAAACTCTTCCAAATTATACACTTCTGTTTTCTTTATTTTTATTCTTTGTATCGTTCGAAATCTCTAAATCCCCCATACGTGATTTTTCTGAGTATAATAACCAAACGCCAATACAATAAAAGGTACGGGTACTTGGTTTGGGTGCGTACACAGCTTCGTTCGGAGATGTCACCATAGAAAAAATTCTTTTGTTGAGATTTTAGCTTCTCATTGGACATTTTTTAACCCGCGGTTCATTATTTCGCAGGCCACACGTCAATAGCATTTACTCCTTCACTGCACACTTCCTGTTTACCCAACGATAACTTTAGGCTTTCTGATCCCATGTTTAATGTACCCAGCAAGTGCTTTACCACCATCAATAACCGGCGCCAAGACGCAAAAGTACGATCACCTGCCAAAAATGGTCGTTCGGTTTCTGTCATCAGATGCCATTAGATTTGTTTAATTTTACTGATTAAAATGAAAGAAAATAAGTAAATTTTCGGTATATTATGCGGAGTAGTGTAAAGGTTAGCGTCTTCGAAAGAGAAATTGGTCCAGTTCGAATATCTTTGGAAATGTCATGAAGCCATTTATTCTAACACCCACAAGCTATTCGTTAAATAACAAGTCAAACTGGGATCTCTAGCCTTGGTTATCAATCAATCTAGACATGGTGATTTGATAAAAAGATTCATCCTCAGCAGACTTGGCCACTCGTGGGGATTTGCAGACATGTAAAAAGCACAACGATAAAATATAAATTTATAAGTCATGTCCGTTGAACAAACTTCTGCAAGGAGATACAGTGTTAACGTTTTATGTCTTTTATTTTTAATAAAAATTTTTAAAAAAACACAGATTCCTGTGGTTTATGGATAAGGAACTGTGAATAATTAAACGTGACAAAAGTAGTTTGAGAAATAGTACTGGAAATTTATTGTATACTGATGCTTTCTTATAAGATAAACCAATCGAGGTAACCAAATGAAGGCTTTGGCTTAGGATAACATTAAATGATGCTAAAGATAGTTATATATTCAAAATATGCAATTTAAGTGACGAAATTCATTTACAACTAGTTACTTTGGTGTGTGAATTACTCTTCTCTTTCTTTGTTTCTTTCTTACATTTACTCCCTCAGCTTCTTTTCTTCTTTCTTTCCCCTTTTCCTTTCTTTCTATTCACCATTTTAATCTTTATTTAAAACTTGATCTCCCTTTTAGTTTCTTTTACTGATTTTCCCGCCACCATCATCCGGCGCCAAATAACAGTCATCTATCTAAAATTAGGTTCAGTTTTTGTCTCATGAGTTACAAATCTTTCTCTGATTTCTGTTTTCTTCCATTTTTTTTTTAAGATCTTCCGAGAATATATCATGTGTTCACAATATGAAGATTAACTTTCTATTTCTGTAAAAATCTTCTTTTTTTTCAGTTTTTCTAATCTCCTAGAACAGCGACATTCACAACCAGATATATTTTTATATCTTTTATGATTTTACATGGCGTCTCTAAGAGTTACACTTTCACTATTTCGCTCGTATTTTTAACGCTTTCAGAACTAAACTTCTCTCCATTAATCATCTGGGAGAGCTCTTCCTGCCTTCCATCAGTATGGCTGATGCTAACCTCCAAGGAAGTAATTCGTTGCGCCTTCTGCGGCAAACGTTCTCACCTGACATGAAGTATAAAGACTATATTGAATTCATTGCTAGGTCAGCTGCTAAGAAATTCGATTCACTATGTCACGCGAGACAATTTTTCTCTCCGGAATCTTTCTTACATATTTATAAGTCTACTATTCGTTCATGTTTAGAATATTTCTGCCCCATATATTCCAGTCCCTCGGCTATTTACTTTGAGTTCCTTGATAAGATCCAAAGAAGAATTAGCAATATTATTGGCCCTGAGCTGTCGATTCGGCATCAGCCACTTACCCACCACTGTAAGGTCTTACTCTCTGTGCCTTTTTTTTTATAAATACTTTCATGGTAATTGTTCGGATTAGCCTTTGACTTTGGCACATAGACATTTGGAATTTAGTAGCAGTACTAGACTAGGATGTGTTTTGTGGTGCAGTGGATATCGGCTCGGAATGAGAACTCAGGGAGCAGAGTTCGAATTCCAGTCAATATTCGTTGCATTCACTTACGCGTAAAAACGATTAGGAAAGGTATTAATCTGTCTCTTCCCTCCACTTATGGGTTAAATAGCAGAACAGATTGGATTCTATAATCTTGGCTGGCAACCAGTCTACCGCAGAAAGGAATGGCAACTTACTGCGGGATAATCTTCTGCCCAGACATTCATGACTCTTTCGAGACATGATCGCCCAAGCGTGTATCACGTATGACACTCAACTGACTGACTGACTAGACTAGCGCCGAGATCTCATCAATTTATATTTGAGCTGAATAGATGTAGTCGTAAATTTTATGTTAACAGTTCCTTTTAACAAACTTCTCGCTTGTGGAACTCCTTTTTGGCTTCATGCTTTCCCGCCAACTTTAATCTTCAAAAATCTAAATGCTATATCAATCGCCATCTAATGTCCTCCTGAATACTTTTTTTCTCTTTCCGCTCATTGCTAATGTTTCTGTTCTTAATTCTTAAACCTTGTGTCATAGTGGTCTACTGCCATTCATTGGTCGATACCGATTAAAAAGAAGAGAGATAGTTATTAACTTTAATCTTCAAAAATTTAAATGCAATGTCAATCGTTAACTATTGTCCTTCTAATTACTCTTTTCTCTTTTTGCTCAATATTAGTGTTTCTGTTCCTAATTTTTTTACATCCTGTAACCCTTTGCGTTTAAGTGGTTTCACTAACTTGCCTGGAAAATACCGATTAAGAAATACATATATTTGTACCTAGAGATCTCATTGGATTATAGTTTTTACCCAATCCTGTATATTTTTGCATTCTTTTTTTAGATATTTTTGCATTCATTTATTGCACGACGGAGTTTTATCTTTCTTCGCATATTTTTATAGAATATGTTACAGAAAGATACGAAGTGGAATTCAAATCAACTGATATATTTTTTAATTTATTTCTTTGAATATTATTTTTATCGGACACTCGTATTTGAGTAGATATTCTCTTTATTTTTTTAATATGACTAACAGTATATATATATATACATATATATATACCGGCCTGAATATTTAAAAAATCTTGTGAGGAAAATATACATCTTCCGGCAGGATGCGAACCTGCGTCCCCTAAAGGAAACCGTCATTAGATCAGACAAATAATCAAGAAATCTTGTTAGGAAAATATGCGTCTTCCAGTATTAAGCAAACTTGCGTTTTCTAGGAGAAACCGTCATTAGATCTGACAAATAATTAAGACATCTTGTTAGTAAATATAAATTTTCCGGCAGAATGCGAACCTGCTTTCCCTAGGGGAAACGTCATTAGGTCTGACTAATAATCAAGAAATCTTATTTAACAAATATGCATCTTCCAGCAGGAAGCAAACTTGCGTTTCCTAGAAGTAGCAGTCATTAGATCAAACAAATAATCAAGAAATCTTGTTTGAAAAATATGTATTTACTCTTCTGTAAAATTCCCGGTTTTTAAATTAATTCTATTGGGATTTACTGAGATAATTGGTTCAATTCTTATTAATTCGTCTTACAATTATAGCCTTATGTCAGAATAAATTAAACTTATTAATTAGCGATAATATTTTATGACTTCTGGAGTATCGATGACCAAAGACCTTATCGTACATATTCAGTGATTTTGACATTAATAGATATTGTTCTATAGAAGGATGCTGAGGATACGATGGAACAAACATGTGAGCAAAGACAAGATTTTGGAGAGGATGTAAACGAAAAGGAAATTTATACTAAGCATCAAGAAGAGACAGCTGATGTTTCTGGGACACGTAATGAGGAAGAGAGATTTGGAGAATCTAATACTCATAGGACGGATAGAGGGAAAGAGAGACAGGGAAAAGCCGAGCAAGACATACTTAATGGGCTTGAGCAGATGAATGCTGGAACGGGGTTTGGGAGAGATACTATGAAGAAAAGTGTTGAGAGCGACAAGAGATCTGGGAAAGTGGAAGACCATGATCGCCTACGTACTGAAGGGACACGACACATTAAGACACCCCACATTTCTAGCCTTATGTCAGGCTAAGATACCTTTAATGTTTAATGCAAATCAGAGGTAAGCTAAATTTAAAGTATTGCTCACACTTATCGCCTTCTACCAAGCTTGCTATAGATGAGAATCCCTTGAAATGAAACAGGGGTGAGGAAACTAGTTTTGCAGCCAGTTCTGCCAAATTATGTCCTTGGGTCAGACTTAGCCTAGTAAACATCGGTTTTTCTTACCATAGAATAATTCTTAGTATGCTACTTTAACGGATAATTGCTATTGTCATGATTTCGATCTTTCCATGATTTCAGATGATTTGCCTTGTGCCAAACAAACCTAGGTTTATTAATTTTCAAACACGAAATTAGATCAGCAAAACCTATTTTAAGAAATCTAAATAAGAAGATTTACGTCGTTTTCTAAAATATTGCTGTTTATTTTCATCACCTTCAGTACATATTCTGTTTAGAAGAAGATAAAACAAAAGACTTTTTTTTACTGATAAGTATTGACCTAAAATTAATTGATTTCCAAGATTTTTCTTTAACTATTTTGGTCATTCAGTTTTTTACTAGAGAATTGAAATATAAAATGACAAGAAAATTAAGACTGGAAAATACGGTATATGAAAATCAATGAGACTATTGAATCTTATTATATAATAATATTTATATCCTATTATATATAATAATCTATTTATTAATCTCGGCTCCTAGTTGCGACAAAATAACCATATACAAATATTGTATATCGCCTTTAATATGACAAATTGTTTTGAAATTTGAGAATATGCAATTTCTCTTTACTTTATTTTTACTTCCATAGACCGTTCAGTGTGTTTTTTCTTTTCATTTTTTAAATCAAATCATCCTAAACAATGCGATAATTCTACTATGATGCAAGGGGCTATTGGTAGTAAAAGTGAATTAAACATCTTTAGAGGGAACCGGAAAACCAATCTTAAGCAAGAAACAAGAGATAAACTTTCACTGTACTTTTACATCATTTTGCAAAAAAATAATTTTTTTGGTGTTGATGATGGCATCACTTTTAATTAGGTGAGACTAAAAATCAAATTAGACAAAGTGGATTAATCAATTTTCTGTTTAAATCTCTGAAATGAGGAAGTATCAATATTATTTACTAATCTCGTCTTGGTTGTTTTGGTGGTTGAATTTCTGACATTTTACATGGATCTGTCATACTTGGTAGCTGCCAAACTTGGTAACTGCTATATTTGGTAATAACCAAACTTGGTCTCTGTCATGCTTGGTGAATGACATATTTGGCAACTTACATATTGATAACTGTCATTTTTGGTAATAGCTATACTTGGTAGATGTCATATTTGTTAACTGCCATATTTGATAACTGCCATACTTGGTAACTGTCATACCTGGTAAGTGACATACTCGGTAACTTTCATATTTGGTAACTGCTATACTGATAACGGTCATACTTGGTAAATGTCATATTTGGTAACTGCCACATTGATAACTGTCATAATTGTAAATGTCATACTTGGTAAATGCCATACTTGTTAACTGACATACTTGGTAACTGTCATACTTGATAATTGACATACTCGGTAACTGCTATGCTTGGTAACTGCAATAATTTTTAACTCTCATACTCGGTAAGTGACATACCTGGTAACTGTCATACCTGGTAATTGCCATACTTGGTAACTGTCATAACTGATAACTGTCAGACTTTATAATTGACATAATTTGTAGAGTTCTTGTAATATCGAACCGAAATCTTCATTCAATCCATAATTTGGCGGAGTGGGGAAGACTATTTTCATTCAGCTGTCAAATGTTTGGAAAGGTAATTAGTATAAATTAGTGCTTCTGTTATTTCAGTATTCTTTGCTTCACTCTTCGGTTATCCGGTAAATATAAGCTTCGTGAGTTCAGTCCTCGGGGCTAAGAAAGAGAAACCGTATAATGTGGTTCATTATAATGAACTGGAACCGCATTATAAGAAAAGAAAGTTTAGTTAGTCATATAACAAACTTAATAAGATTACAGGTACTTTAATTTATTTTATCTTTGCTGTTTAAAAAAAAACGACCATAAATAGTCTTCACGCATAAAACAAAAAAACTAACCATTTTAGTATTCATGTTTAACTAATTTCCTGCATTGTATTTTTAGTTTTTATAAATACTTTCAAGATCGACGTATTCGACTGCAAAACTCTGATCTTAAATCAAGTGTGTTGAAAAATCGGAAGGTCGTGATTTCAGACCTCTTACTTCAACAATCGACGGAAGACCTAATAAAATGTAACTTTATAATGAAAAGTATTAGTTAAAAATTAACGATGAATATATTAGGTTGGAAAAAGTCGTTTTTTTTTATAACTGATTTATATTTAATGAGCAGTTACATATTCACTCCAGTTCATAGTTTTCTTCATACAATCCCCATAGCGGAAGACAAATTATAATTGTCTACAATACTTTGGGTTTCATAAAAGAACACCAGTATATCTTGTCTTAATTAATGTACCGTTTTCTGTTCAGAAAATTCTGTGAAAGTCGGAAGTCAATTGAGGAGGGTGAATGAGGCAAAGCAGAGTCGAAATCTTCTCCTGTGTGTATTTTACCACGTTTTGTCTTGCGTTGTCAAGCAAGATTAACACTCAGATTGCCCAGAGAAGCTAGCTTTTCAAACAAAGATTAATCTCAGACTTCACCTAGCATGATTTCATTACAATTCAAACTTTCATGATAGATAATTCATATTGAATCAAACACAAAACATTATATTTTCTGATTATTGTACGAGTAATCCTAACTTTCGTACACGTACATTTTTTTATTGTGTCGGAACAATTGTCTCTATTGATCAATATGTATATATAGGAGTTATTTTTCATCACCGTAATGATCCTTTTCAGAAATGTTTCACTCACGTGTTTCGTTCTATAGTGAAGAAATTAACGA
The DNA here is from genome assembly GCA_037127315.1 of Ascarosepion bandense. Lineage (NCBI taxonomy): Eukaryota > Metazoa > Mollusca > Cephalopoda > Sepiida > Sepiidae > Ascarosepion > Ascarosepion bandense. The sequence continues at coordinate 3,743,158 of JBBBDQ010000139.1, read as the reverse complement.
AATTCTTTAGTTAAGTAAAGAACCAATTTGATGATATTGAAGCTATCGCCGAATTTTTACACTTTACCGATTTTACAGATGTGAGTTATGATTTTTTGTATTGAATTGTTGTGCCCATTCTCGTACTGTTTGTTTATTCTTATTAGAAGAGCTTGATTATCAATGTCAGTCGGGCATTCATTTTGGTACTAATATACTTGGAAAAAGCAAGAGTTATCACTTCTTTCTCCAGGAATGGATTTAATAGCAGGGGAAATTCGAAAACACTAAATTTAAAACCAAATGTGTTGCCTGACATACACACCTTTTTATTAATGATATTTATTGCTGATTCTAAATTTTCCTTTGCTTATTCTAAATTATTTTTCTTTCTTTTCTCAGAACTGCATTATGTTCTGAAAATGGTAATTCGGGTAAGACGATATGAAAATGAATTCAAGTTGTGCTTACACGATGAGCTGTTAAAAAAGAAATGTTGAAATAAGTTCAAGTGTCACTCTTTATTTTTGCATAAATTTTGGGAAGGATCCAAAATAAAGGTAAAAAATCAGAACAAGAATCGGTGAAGTTTTCAATGAATGAAAAAAATAAGGAAGAAAAGTTTAGGTTGGAATGATGGAGTGAAAAAAAAAGCAAAAAGTCTCAAAAAGAATTCGTTTATGAAAATATATTTCAGAGGAACTTTTGAAAGATAAAAAATGTATGTTGGCTGCCGATGGAATGAACCAAAAGATAAAGACAACCTTAAAAAATATCTAATAAAATAAAAGATGGGTTTTAAGGGAAAGATGATTGTATACAAGCACAACCGTGTGAGTTTCAGTTGCCGTTCGTGGTTCGTGGTTAAAAGAAAAAAGACAAAATAATCTAAGTAGACAAATTAATAAAATAAGGATTACCGAAACAAAAAAATGAAGAAATTTTTCTGTATTATAAACATAAATTGGGGACCAGGTAGAAGTAAATGAAACAGACATTAGAAAGATGAAATCCAATGAAGATATGTGCGGGATGGATTCTGGCGTATGCTAATATTTAATTGATGGGCAAAAGGGAAGGAATCTACGACTTGTCTTCGTTTAAGCATCGCCTGACTGCATCGCAAAAAGCTCTGGTTTCGTTCGTAGAATGCGGGTTTTGGACATTTGCCGACGAAAAGCAGTGAGAGGCAGACGGCACGCCTGACGAGCTGTGAGGTCAGAAAATTTATCAGTTTGTTGAGAATAAAAACAGCATTTAGAACACCATATTTCAATATTTTTCTCTCTTTCTTTCGTTTATTCTTTATTTCTGTTTCTTTAGCCTTTTTATATTTTCTCTGTTGCTTGCTTACTCTCTCTCTCTCTCTCTCTCTCTCTCTCTCTCTTATTTATCTCTTACTTTCTTGTTCATTTCCTTCTTATCACTCATTTTTCCTATATTTCTCATTTTTCATTTCTTTCTCGCTCACTCTCTGTGTCCCTCTCCCTCTTCTCTTTCTTTCTCTGTGTGTGTTTCTGTTTATCTTTTTTCTAACTTGGATACTCCTTTTCATAAATACGACATAAATTAGTTTAATCTGACTCTTCGCTAGTAAATTCAGGCACCAAACAATGACAAATTTCTTCTCTGAATGGTACTGCTGGGAGGTACTGTCACATAGAGGGATACTCGGTGTCAAGGTGAGTTATTTGAATATAGAATTAAAACAGAAAACTGGAAATTTATTACTGGCAGACAAACACACAAATACATACTTATTGAGACGTGGATAGGACTGGGAGCAGTAGTCGTGGGTTTCAAGTCAAGGTGCCAGGACGGTTTCTTTGTTTCTTTCTTTTTCCAACAGATTTTATTTCAGATGTCGGAAAATTTGGACGATTCTTTTTTCATTTTGGACTCTGATAAAGACATCTGCTTTATATATCCAGGGAGCAGATTTAATGCATCAAGTAAAATAAAAGAAAGACAATTGTTGAAATTTAACTGTATTTCTGGAACGTCATCTGAAAACGATATTCATGACTTTTAATTTTCAAAAGTTTTCAGTTGGCTACTCAAGCGCCAAAAGATTGAGACACCTGAAAGATTTCTATAAATTCGTTGATCGCTAGAACTAGAAACTTTTACCTCAACTTTCTGTATAAGAAAAATTCCCAGTATTTACATTATTCGGACTATTGCCATTTCTACGACGTATCGGCCGTTGTACGCTCTGGCCTTCTTCAGGTGCTAGGAATTTCAAACCGAACCCTTTATTACAATCACTGAGGTATATGAACTTCATTCCTTCCGTAGTAGTGCCTCTTTTGAAAGTCATAAGTTATCTCCCTCTAACCATGTAAGTTACTTGTTCACCAATGCTGTAGCCTGGTATTGAACTCACTACTCTTTGGGTCAAGTCACAGGAACTAACCAACGTCAATATCCACTGTCCCAAAAACAACTGATTTTTTGGGACTTATAAACCTAATGTCCAGTAATCATTTTTTTACCAGAGTTCATATTGGAATTTTTTTGCTGTTAATGGTTTTCTCTAGTATGTTTGACGTTAATGGTTTTCTTTAGTATTTTTACCAGAGCTCATATTGCAATTTTTGACACTAATGATTTTCTCTGGCACTCCATATTTACTGGTTCTCATATTGTGTTGATCTCTATGCTTGGTCGGCTTAGGAGATTTTTTAAGCCTAGCATATGTGCTGATTCCTTAAGTTTACGTAGTTTCCAGTGGTGTTCTCCATCTATTATCTCAACTTCATCCCATAGGGGGTGATGATCCTCTTTCTTCAACAAAGATGAGGACAATAGTACGAATAATGTAAATACTGTAAATACTACTTCATCTCAGAAATATAGACAAATACTAAAAAGATTCTGATTGAAAACCCTAAAATTCTATATAAATCACATTACCGGAAACAATTCTTTATTAGAGAGGCACTGTATATTAAAAATTTCTTTCTTGCTATCAACCTCACCTTATTTAAAAGTGGGAATTGATTTTCAATACAAGGCTTGATGTATACGGTCCTATTAAAAAAAACACAAAAATATAATACAACTTAAACAGGCAAAACACGAAGAAAAAGTAACAACACCATAAACAATCTCACCATGAAAATGGCAAAAATAGCCGAAAGCGCTTGGGACAATGAAAATTATGAACAGATAAGTGCCATGCGCGATACATGCTAGGGCGATCATGACTTTAAAGAGACATGGCTGACTGGGTAGAAGATTTTCCCGCAATAGGTTGCTATTACATTCTGCTATAGACTGCTTACCAACCAAGACTATAGAAAACAATCTGTCCAGCTATTTAATCCATAGCTGGAGGAAGAAGTAACGGATTAATACCTTTCTCAAAAGTATTTGCGCATAAGTAAATGAAACGAATTGATCTGGAATTCGAAAACGGCTTACTTCTACCAAATAAAAAGTAGCATGCTAAAAAAACAATAAAAATTAATTAAATATTCTTTGTCTGCTATATTTTAAAGAAACATATATATATATATATATATATATATAGAGAGAGAGAGAGAGAGAGAGAGAGAGATTATATATTTATTATCTGATGATTGCCTTAGCGTGAAACTCGGAGTCAAGATTTCAGTTCTGAGTCAGTGAGCATTTCTTGGTGTTTGTTGTTTTTACAGCCCTGTTGTAGTTTGATTTAGCACAATATTTTTCTTCGGTTAGTGTCTGTCTTTACTCTTTGTTCTTTCCATTTTTTTTTTTTTTTTTTTGCTTTCCTCTTTGACATTAGGTATGCTTTTCGGCAGCAGTTTCCCTTTACAAATTACTTGGTTTAATCGACATATTCATATTTGAGTGTAAGTGTCGGGGAGTATTTGTGAGTGTGTTTAAAACTGAATGAATGATTAAATAATTACCAAAAAGTATCATTTTTATAAATTTAACATATTTCGCAATTTACTTAGCTACATTAGAAATCATATCCCACTTTTAAAACCGCCCTGGTTATGACAATAAACTACATCTGATGGCAAGGACTATGATTCAGTGGTTTTGAGGAGTGTGGAAGCACCTCTTAATTGCTGTTGTTTCCAGGTCCACCCTGATCCGGTGTGGTAGTACCTGTTAAGGTTCCCCACTAATCAACAATTCTATGAAAGTATAAAAATACATTTTAATAGTAAAAAACCAGCAATTAAATTTTTATATAAAAAAAGAATACTACATGATCAGCAATACTTTTTATCTTTAATTAAAGGCACTACGCAATTACGTTCAAAATATATTTAGTCTAAGCCATAAAATTGTGCTCAAATTATTTAGATTTCAGTACTTAATAACCCAAAGAGTTTGATACGCCGCTAAGCAAAATCTTCTAAAAAAGTTTTAGGTGAAGCTAAATAAATAGTAAATCATATTCAATATGTAAAGATTTTCGTCTTGTTATAGTCATATTTGGAAGTCAAACTTTGTTTCAACTTTTCGGTATTTGTAGGCGTTTTACATCAACTGATTTTCAAACACTTTTTCAACAAGAGTTTTCAGAACACACAACTGGAAGTTTAAAATAACTGAAATTTCAAAATAATTGAGGAGTTTTCAAGAATTATAAACACTTTCTTCCGGGTTTCTATGAGTCTAAGATATATATTTTCGATATGTTGTCATCTAGACATTACTTCGGTATATAGGGTTAATAATGATATTTTATATATATATATATATATATATATATATATATATATATATATATAGATAGATAGATAGATAGATAGATATGATGCGACTACACATGCTCACGAAGGAAAGATACAGGTATTTTAAGATTTGTATGTGTCTTGGGTTTATAATTATATAATTTCTATTATTATATGTGTTTCCATCATCTTTGTTATTAAATATTGAGGTCTACCAGTAATACATATCGTCCTCATATATTTGTATATATATATATTCATTGCATATATATATATATATATATATATATATATATATATATATATATATATATATGCAATGAATTATTATTTTGACTGACAATGAGATTAGCGGTGTTTGTAACAAAATTATTTACGAAAGCTGCTAATCTCATTGTCAAAAATAATAATTAAACTGCAAGATTTAAATTACAAAGAACCAATATTATTTACGAAAATTTATATATATATATATATATATGTGTGTGTGTGTGTGTGTGTGTGTGTGTGTGTGTGTGTGTGTGTGTTTGTGTATGTGTGTGTGTGAGCGTGTGCGCGCGTATATTGTGTCTGTGCGTTTGTGCATCTATGTGTGTTGCACCAAAGCACCATTAACGAACTCCAATAATTAATGTTTTTCAATTTTCATGTCTCACGGCAACAGTTTTCGATAAAGACCTGGCTTACCAATGAAGCGCACACACCTTGTTGACCCAGAAGACCAGCTACGTGCTATCAAGACTTAGATTCACGGATCACGCTGTGATTCAGTTGTTTTCTATTAGAATTCAGTATTAGTGATCGCTATTTCTTACTACTAACTGCGTTATTCGTCTAACTAGAATTGTTTCATCCATCTCTTTGTAGTTAATTACTGCATATCAAGCCAATTTATGTTTATGTATGCTTTCTTCAGCTCAATTTTATTTTGTGTCCTTGAAGTGTGCTTTTCTTAATGACTAAGATTTGTTTGACCTTTTGACGTGTCTTGATAGTTCAGATCTGCCAAGAGAAGATCTCGTCAGCGTAACTTTCCAAGTTATACGAACACGTAAGCCACTTCACTGCGTCAAGATGCTTAATGACAAAGACGAACAGGTATATTAGAACTTTTTTTACGGTCCATAAATAGGCTTACAATTTTAGAAATGTTAAACTGCAGGTTTACAATTTTAAACTTCTCATTATAAACTTCTCATTCTCATTAGATGTAACAAGAATATTAGCAGCTTTGCAACTCACGCAGAAAAGGAAACAGACTTAACGTGATGGTAGCACTAGAAACCAAACATAGGAACTCGGATATAGCTTCTTGAAAGTAGTCAATTGATCAAGATCAAAAACGGACGGGAGACCTATGTCGGGAACATGGCTAGGAGAATTAAATATTCTTAAAAATCAGGAATGATATGGATGGTTGAAATCATCTACCAGGCCTATGATATCATAATTTAAATTAATTACGAGTATAGCAATAGTGTTTTAAAATGTGCATGACAGCAAGCTTTTAAAATGTTTAAATTGTATTTTCATTACAATTATAGTAAAATGTTTTAAATCACGAAAATTGTAATTATTTTGAAAAATTATAAATATAAATTAATCTAACTTCTTTAAATAACGTTATTTTTTTAATTAACAGGGCGCATTACATACGCATTTTAAAAACGCACAATTATTAATTACATTAATTTTTGTCTTAGCAATTCATCCCCTGAAGACAATTTTGAATGAGACTCAAAAAATAAAGAATGCGAAAAACTACGGCGCCTAACTTAATGAGTTTAATAACAACATTAAGAAATTGATACGAGAATTTGAGAGGATTAAAATAAAAATAGACATAATATGTCTAGATTATTCAACCATATATATATATATATATATATATATATATCAGGAGCTTTTCTCACAGTAGCAGATTATCAATTAATATCAAAGCGTACTACTGAATCCAAAATCTCTACTAAAAGCAAAATATACTGCTATACAAATACTTCACAAACAACACATTATAGGGAACAAGTTATTAATATTCGTTACCACAGCAAATTCCCCCTCTTTGAAAATGACTACAGTATTAATCAAAAGGTTCAAGACAATAAGTACGATAAAAAACTAACCATGCACTCAATCCTCCAAATGAAGGAAAGAAAAATTCATAAGGCCACAAGATATTTTTGCCTCTTATTTTTATGAAACATACATAAAAGAAGTGCTGTTATCTATAGGCACATTATAAATGCAATATAGATACGCAATAGTGGATGTGTCTATCCACATGGATGAGCTGTGATGCAGCGAAACAAGCTTGTATGTGGATGGCATATATATATAAAGTTGACTAGATCACGATCAAAGATACATGCATTAGGCACCCATTTGTGGCCTGTAAGGGTAGCTTGCTAACTGTTGCGCCACAGAGAGACACCCTGTCAGGCATTCTATCTTGCAAACAATTATTGTAAGATGTAAATGGGAGATAACCCTGGCTATCTAGACGATTGGTGTGCATTAATACAGAAAGAGGTTTGTAATAGGCTGGCCGCACCGACAAGATAGGAAACCCGAAAAATGTTTAAAAAAGTGGAAGATAAAAGGAAAAGACAAGCGGTAATAGCTAATTAGGCATATATAAACTAGCAAATGTCAAATTTCGTTAACGCTTGTAGACAGGCAAAGCAAGGAAATAAAGAAATTAGAAGAGCAATTCTGAGATGCCCTGCAGTGAGAACGGGCGTGGGTTAGTCGAGAGGGACATTCCTGGGGTTGAAGGCAAAAAAATAATTTGTCGGGGTATGGAGCCTCAAGTCTTAAAGGATTGTTGGATGCTTTTACTTCTATTTTGCTTCTTTTTTTGTTGTTGTTGTTGTTGTTTTTGGCATTTTTGGTCTTTTATTAATTTTCCATATAGTTGTGTTCGCATTCATTGAAAAGTAAATAGGATGAATAAGCAAAAGATAAAGAATTATTAGGAGAAAGGAAAAAAGAGAAAATGAAGAAACAAAGAAAAAAGAAGGAAAATCAAAGGAATGCCAAAAGAGTGAAAGAAAGAATGAATGAATAAAAAGAAAGAAAGGAGAGGCGTATGAATGAAAGCAGAAATGAAAGGTGATGGATGACGGCGGGAAATGAATGCAGTAGTGAACTACGAAATAAAAACTTAAAGAAAGTGGAAAAAAAAGAAGAAAGAAAATAGAAATGAAAAAGTAAGCGAAAGAGAAGGAAACAACGGAAAACGAAAAGCTGAAAAAGTGAATAAATAAAAAAGCAATAGAACCAAAAAAAGAAAAGAAGCACAGAGAAAGAAAATAATTTAAAAACAAGAAACAAATGAAATTAAGAAGGTAATAACAGAGAAAACAAGGAAAGAAGGAGAAGAAAGAGAAAATAAATAAAAAAAGAAAATAGAAAGAAAGGATGGAAGCGAAAGGGGAACAATGAAAAAGAGCGGAAGAGAGAAAATGGAAGGATTGAATAACACAGCGCCTCCTCGGCCTAATTCTCTCAGTAGACCTCAAGTGGAATGACAACATCGGATCCATAGTTAAATCTGCAGCAAAGAAGGTCGGTTCACTGTGGAGGGCCAGGAGGTTTTTCCCGTCTGAATTTATCCTGCACATATATAAATATACCATCAACTCGTGTATTGAATTCTGCTGTCACATCTGGTCAGGTGCCCCTGCTATTCACCTCTGGGTTCTTGACAAACTCAAACGGATAATCTGTAATGTGATCAATCCCAACTTGGTAGCTCAGCTGCAGTCACTTTCTCACCGGTGTAATGTGGCTTCCCTGTGTCTGTTCTACAAATACTTTCACGGCTTCCGCTCCGATGAGTTTATCTCACTGGTGCCCCTCTGCATGAATTTACTCGAGCTACTAGACTAGGTCCTACCCTTTAACAGTGAAATTAATAAAATGTAACCTCAAATTCTACTCCATCAGCTTCTTTTCTCGCACTTTCCGGATGTCCACTTACCACTACCCCTAGTCGCTTTTAACACTTTCTCTCACAAACTCTCTGCCATCCACGAGCTCAAGCCCATCATGTTGCTTTCCCCTGTTTCACTTTTCCTCTGTCCTCATGTATTAGATTCTTCCAGTCTCTTTCCTTGTTACGTGTCCAAGAAACTTCAGCTCTCTCTTCCTGATGCTAAGTATAAGTTTCTTTTTCATTTGCATCCTCTCTAAAACATTGTCGTTTCTCACATGTTTGGTCTAAAATATCCTTCTGTAGAACCATATTTCTGTTGTTTCGAGTCTCTCAATCATCTCTCTAAAATTGTCTGGCATTCGTTGCCATATAGGATGACAAGTATCAGTTCAGTTCACTTTTCTTTATTTCCAACGAAATTTTCCTGTCTCTTAATACTCTGCTTAGCTTTTAAAGTGCGTCTTTGGCCATGCCAATACGCCTTCGCATCTCAGTGTCTCACTTTCCGTCTTCTGTCAACACGACCCAGGTACTTAAATTTCTGCTGTATTTTAGTATCCCTGACTTTTTTTTTTTTTTTTTTTGCTGATGACCATGCATTCAGTTTTCTTGTAGTTTATGTTTAGTCCTTTTTCATCTCTCCGTTGCTACCTTCTGTATGAGATCCCGTATTTTCCTTTCCGTGTCCGCTATCAGCACAGGGTCGTCTGTGTATCTTATACTGTTTAGATAGTGGTCGCCAATGACGGATCCTGACAGAAATTCTAGTTCTCTCAGAATTGTTTCGCTGTACAGGTTGAATAATTTCGGTGAAAAGCCTTTTTTCCACATCTTTCTATTTTTGAATATCTGTTGAATTCCTCTCCTGTCCGTATGCAAGCGGTTTGCTGATATTATAGGTTCTTGATTATCCTAATGTCTTTTCCAAATATATTGAGGTTGGTGAGCATCTCTATCAAGTTCTTGTGCGTATTTTGCTTTTGCGTAGTCAGTCAATTAAATTACCACACGTGATACACACAGAGACAAGGCTGACTGGGAAGATTTACCGCAGTAGATCGTCATTACTTTCTGTGGTAGACTGGTTGGTTAATCATTCTGTCCTGCTATTTAACTCATAACTGAAGGGAGAAGAGATGGATTCATACTTTTTCTTATGGGTATTTGTGCGTAAGTGAATGCAACTAAATCAACTGGAATTCGAACGCTGCTCTCAGACTTCTCGTTCCGAGCCGATGTCCACTGTATCGCAACTCACATCCAATATTGTGTAGAAATGAATAAAGTGTAAACAAAGAAAATGACAAATAAACGAAAGATCATTCTGATTCGATTTAATATAAGACTAAAATTATTCTTTCGGACTAGCATTCTCATCTTTATTTCGAAAACAATTATGGCTGATATTTCTCTTCTACATGATGATAAAGAAATTTTGAATTGTACACTTTTGGTCAAGTTTTCCACCTTTTCTGCATATAGTTAAAGTTGTATCTCCAGGAAACATAACTCAAGACATCCAGAGAAGGTAACAGACGGACATACATTCTTAAATTTTCGCCTATATTTCTGAGATGAGTTATTTATATTGTTCTTATATAGTTTTTACACGAATTAAGCTCGATGAAGTGCGCTGCTCCTCACGAATTCCGTGGTGGAACTAATCGAAGCTCCTTTGCCCATAGGATAGTGCCTCTCCAAGCAACGACTTGCGCAACCAAGCCGCTAAATCCATAACGTGTTTCGTGGTTGAAGCACAGAAATATTCAAGAAGTAGTAGGAAGATTTGAACAATAATTAAGCTTAATTCGTTACCACTTCGTCACCGGGGCCTGTGGTTCAGTTGGTATAACATCAGCTTAATAACCAAAACTGTCGGGGTTCGATTCCTGATAGTGGATACCCACTGCTGATGTATTCCCAAATATATGGACGAAACGGCCGTCCAGTGCTTCTCTGTATCTGTTGAGGCCGTATATAAAGCTCAATGATGATCGTAATATATATATAATAAAATAAATTTTTCATTCATGATTTTTTTTCTTTCGTTTCATCTTGCTCGAATTTGAGAATATTTGACTTCTTTCCTTCATTCCTATCTTTATCTCTTGTACCTTGTTTTGAATATATTGTTCCTTATTTCTCTCCTTTCTTCATTTAATTTCATTTTTTTCGCTTAGTTTCTTTCACTTTCTTTCATTTTCATTAGTTTCTTTCCCTTTTTTCGTCTTCTTGTCTTTCTTCTATTTTTGTTTAATTCACCCTTTCTACCTTTCTGTTTAGACACTTATATTCTGTCACCATTCATTTATTTGTTTGTTCCTTAATTTTTGTTTCATTATGCTCTCCTTTCCTTGTTCCAGGTTTTTAAATCAACACCCTTATTTCTGCACAGTTAACCCGTTTCTCGTAAACTCATGTGAAATAATGCATGCCCACACGTTAACGTGAGCATGTGAGTTTATGATTTTGTCAGGAGGCTAATGTTTCGCCTATATTTAGGCATTAAAATATATCTTTTTATACTTATTTACTTATTTATTTCTGTTTTCAAGAAAACGATATAGTTTAGAGGTAAGACCTTCTACTGATATTTGACTATTCATTTTAGAATAAAGGCTCGTATTTCGTTTCGTTCTATTTTCGCAGTACCTTCTTATTGGGCATTTCGTTGTTGTGTTGCTAATACACAGATCAACAGGTGTTTTTGATCTCCTTTTATTTGCTTTACTCTCGGCTTTCTGTTGAAATATATATCAACAAACACGCACTCACACACACATGTTTGAGTTTGAGTGTGTGCGTGCGTGTGTGCGTGTGTGTGTGTGTGATACAGAAATACAGACTTTCTAAAAATTTATATTTACATTTAAGATTGTTTTTATGCATAACTGGACAATCTGCCTGTCTCACCCTCTCCAACATTACTTTCAGTCTCCTTCACAAACATGCACACAGTCATATATATATATAGTCATCCGCAAACAGATCTATTTCGCTGTATCACAGCTCATCAGTACGGTTAGACATTTTACCCAGGATTGAAACCCGACCGAAATGGCGTCAGTCGGCGATTCTACCTCTAAGCTATGGGCGCTCGGTAGAAGGAGGCAGGCTTTTTAGCGCATGATGTATCATACGATAATAGCCAGAGTGCTCTAATTCATTACTGAATGAGCGATGCGTAGAAAACAAAATTTTCGATATTTATATCTAAATCCGTTGAGATTTAAATCATATATATATATTAATCATCCACATACAAGCCCGTTTCGCTGTATCACAGCTCATCAGTGTGGCTATATATATATATATATATATATATATATATATACACATATACTAGATGTGTGGCTATATATATATATATATATATATATATATATATATATATATACAAAAATTGGATACATTATGGTTAAAATACATTTGAAAAATGAAAAAATATTGGATCTTGTATCTCAGTTTAATTTCAACCAAATAGATTAAATTTAATATTTACCAAAATATTTACCATATTTTACTACCTTTCAAACTGAATGAAAATTGTTTAGAATTTATTTGTTTTTATTATCAAAAAATTTCCCAAAATGTATATTTTTCGGAAGAGTACCACATTTAGAGTTTAATTAATCTGAATTAAAAAAATATTACTTTATTTTTAATATAAAATAACGCAGAAAAGCATTTTTAACCCTGATGCGAGTGCTTTAATGAGGTGTTGACACATTACTTAATAGATTTATACTTGGACTTTTTTCTAAGGTAAACAATTACTCGACGAATATATAACGTGAATGCTAATAATTTTTTAACTACCCAGTAACCTTAAAAATTTATGGAAATTTTCTAAGCATTCTAATGTTTTATTAAATTTTAGGTACTTTGGATTTATAATCATACTTACGAAGACACTTTTTAAAGAATTGTCAGAAAATTACCAACAAAACTTATCTTTATCAGTTACCACAATTTTGTTCAGATAATGTCTTGTTTGGAGATATATTTATTACATATGATTCGTCTCCGATTAATGATTTGGACACTCTCCGCGACCGAATTGTAGCAGGGTGCGAGACAATACGAACACGCCAGAAATTTCAGAGCGTGCTCGCGAGTCCATTAGACGTCAATGTGACGCTTGCAGAGAAGGCGTATATTCTGAACACTTGCTATAAGACATTCGAAAACACTCTACGTTTCGAATGTGAAAAATAAATGCATTCTGGTTAGTACATCGTTAAAAAGTTTAGCGTTTCCGGACATATATTCACCGGGAGATTGTTTTATTATTTAGATAGCGGTAACACAGTCCTGAAGTTATGCCATCTATTTTTTTAAACAGCTTATATATATATACACATTTGTGGTAAAAATCCAGGAATTCGTAAAATCCGGGATAAGGTTGGTAAATAATCCAGGAGGGTCCTAGTAATATCGTTAAAATATTAAAACTGATCCAATAGGAAACAAATTCAATTTACAGAGCGGATATTTATTTATTTATCTGTAAATTCAGATAAAAATTAGTGGGGAAGTAGCCATTTGCAACATGTCATTTTAAGGCATGCATTCTTCGACCACTTATAAACAGAGAATGAAGAAAATACTAAGCCCAGAGATTAGCTTAGGTAAAGGAAGGGTTTGGGAGGTATTAGTTTTATTTGGGTTAGATTAGGAAAAGTAATTTACTATATATATATATATATATATATATATATATATATATATATATATATATATATATATATATGTCTGAATTTACATATATATATCTAAACTTATTAATAAATGGAACTTTGTGTGTGTGTGTGTGTGTGTGTGTGTGTGTGTGTGTGTGTGTGTGTCCGTTACCTATAGACTCCGAAACGGCTGAACCGATTTTCTTGAAAATTTACACAGTTGTACTATAAGCGTCTGTGAGTGTTTTTTAGCTAGGTTTTGTATCGAGGTACCCCCGATAAATATCGAAAATCGATAATCGAAAAAATTTAAAAAGGAAAAAATCGAAACACTCATAGACAAAGACATAAGAAACGATATTCAGAAGTTTCAAAGTTGCAGTTCTTACAATAGTGCAGAAAATCGAATATATATATATATATATATATATATATATATATATATATATATAAGTCATGATGTTTGTGTGTGTGTGTCTGTTTATCTGCCTGTATGTCTGTATTTTTTCAGCCCTTTTATTTTAGTTTTTGCTTCAGGTTTGACTCTAAGTAGGTATAATTGTAGTTCTTAGTCTCAGCCATGATACCATTTACGCAGAGGACTTATTTAGCCATCAAAATTCAGTTTACGACGAAAAATCTTATTTGATATCGATACCAGGAAATCAAAATTTGACTTACATCCATCCATTTTTCTTTCAGTCTACGGTTTCGCTTTAACTGAAAACAACTATTGCTTTTTAGTCTTTTGTGCCAACGTCCAAAGAGTCTGAGCTCCAGGACCATGGATTAGTTTTAAAGCTTTTATTACACCCGAGCAACGCCGGGCTATACTGCTAGTATATATATATAGGAGAGAATAACAAAACCGTAAAGACGGAGAGAATGATACAAACTATTTTATCTAATTAATATAAAATATTAATTAGATAAAAATAGAGAGCTTAATGGATATCATCCAGAGCAATATAGAATATCAAGAGAAAACTCCAACACATAATTAAACAGTTATAAATACAGAATTTGACGAAGTAGCCAATGTAGTAATAAAAACCCATATATCTTACCGCTGAGTTTGATATTAAATTTAGTTTTATTGATAGAATGAGTAAAATCCACCTTAAAATGCTCATATATTCCTAAAAGACCAGAAACTTAATTGATGATAAACTTCGAACTAGATTAATTAACCCTTCAAAAACTGAATTAAGGCTTTCTTCTAAAAATATTATTCAAAATATTATTAGCACTGTGGAAATATTCGTCTGACAGAATTAAATGGTTTAATAACATTCTAAATAAAGATAAAGCTAATTTCATTTAATTCAACATTATAGATTTCTATCTTTCCATTTCTAAGGAACTATTGTTGAATAGTCTGAATTTCGCTAACCAATATGTAGATATTACTGAAGAAGATTATAAAGTTATCTTAGCATCTAGAATATCGGTATTATCCAATAATAATTCTACTTGGATCAAAAGTAACTGTGACAATTTTGATGTCACTATGGGTGCGTTTGATTCTGCTTAAAAAATTGCAGGTTTAGTAGGCATTTATATTTTGTACATTCTTAGTAGGATTGTCAAACCCGAACAAATTGAATTCTATAGGTAGGATAGGCTTATTGTTATATCTAATAGTAATGACCCTCTATCCTCTAAAATTTAAAAGAAAGTTATAAAGGCTTTTAAATTACTTGGTTTTAAAATAGATATATTTTCAGATCTTAAAATAATAAATTTTCTGAATATTATCTTAAATGTCCCCAATAATACTTTCAAGCCATATAATAAAAATACTGAGTCCCTTATTTATATCAATGTTGGTTCTAACCATCCCCACCAGGTGATTAAGCAAATTAACACTAGGAGAAATAAATTATACTTCAATAGCAAAATAGTTAATGATAATGAAATCCTTTATAATAATGCTCTCAAAAAAGTTGGTTTAAACAGGAATTATTTTATAAAAAAGAAACAAACAATGAAACTGGTATTAATAAGTCTAAAAATGTGAAAAAGAAAAATTTTATGGTTCAACCTCACTTGTGCCAAGTGTCTAACAATAATATTGGTCAATATTTTCTGAAATTGATGAATGAACATTTCAATGTTAACAACCCACTAAGTAAGATTTTCAATAGAAAATCAGTAAAAATTAGTTCTTCCTAGCAATATCTACAGCATCATTCATAATAGTAAAATACTTGAGATTTTTTATAACAATCACCAAATAAATATACCCCCCTAGTAATTATAGAATTAAGGATAACTGTCCAGTTGGAGGTATATGCATGTCTGAAAAAGTCATGCACAAAGCTGTTATTTTCCCCAAAAATATAATAAAGAAAAAAAGTATACTTTGAAATTTCTGCAGGACCGTTAGAACACTATTTTTATAACCATAAATATTTCTATTCTAGCTCCCACCTTAAATACCAAACAGCTATGTCTAAATATTTCTGAGAATTAACAGATAGAGAACACTCTCCACAGATCGAATGGAAGATAGTTGTTAAATCACAAACTCCTATTAGCTTTAGAAATAGATGTCACCTATACTAAGATAAAAAAATAAAATAATGATAATTTGTGGCATATACCAGCTTTTAAATTAACGGAATGAAGTATTTTTTAAAAGTCGTCACAAGAAATAATTTAAATTATTGGATTTGTAGGATTGATATAATAGCAAATTCAACTGCTATTTATCTCTTCATTGCGATTTTGCTTTATTGTTATATTAAATTTATCTTTATTTTTATTCCTTTTTTATTCTCATGTTTTACTTCTAAAATCCTTATTACTTTTATTAATTTCTTTATTAATAATTTTGTCGTCATATTTTATTAGTTTTTTTTTTTATTTATGTTTTCTTACTTTATTTTATTTTTCTATATTTCAGTCGGTTAAAAATTTCAGTTGGTTTTTGCAATGTCATACACTTGTGACTGTATATTGTCTTTTTTTTACTGCACTGACGTCTTTGTCATTAACTGTTTTATTTTATACTTTCTGTATATTTTCTCTTGTAACCATTTTTTGAAAATTTTTCTATAAAGGTTCTTTCTCATTTTTAGAAAAGACTTTTTAAAGAAGAGAAGTGTTTAAAAGGTTCTTTGAAAATGTTTAACATTTTTATTTCCTTTTTAAAATTTTTGTGACAGCTAATGTTTTGACTGTAAGTGTATTATCAGTCCCCTTTTCTCTTTATAATCCATTTTTTTCTCTTCTCCTTTGTTCTTTTATATGTTTATGTCTGTGTGCTTATATTGTGCATGTCTATTCCTATCTTTTCCTTTGTGTGTGTGCGCGTGCGCGTGTGTGTGTGCACGCGCGTATATATTCTTTCCTAATAATGTTTTATAAATGTGTGTGAGTTAATGTAAGTATGTATCCCGTGTTCTCTTATTTTGTATTTATCTATTCCTACCCTATTTTTGTGTGTGTACATATATTTCCTTCTAGTATATATGTGTGGGTTAATGTATGTTTCTTTATTTCGTGGGTCTGTCGTGTGATTTGTTGTATTCTTAATTTATTTCCGTTTAACTTCCTTTGTCAAAAACCGTCTTTAGAATATTCTAAGTGAATTTAAGATTTACTTTTATATTTTCAACGGTCTGAGTCAGGTAAATAAATTTATTTTTAAAATTATGCAGAATTAAAAAATCTTTAATTTACTTATTTTCTAACATTTTTTGTGTTAGCTAATATTTGTGATTGTATGTATATTATCTGTCCCCTTTTTCTGTAGATACTTTTCCTTATTTTCCCATCTTGCCCTTTCGTTTGTTCAAGTCTGTGTGTTTATTTTGTGTATATTCCTACACGCTTTTTTGTGTGTATATATTCTCTACTAATAAAGCTTTTGTCTTCGTGCGATTTAATTTTTATATCTTATTTTGTGTATGTCCTTTCCTATTCTCTTTTTTTGTGTGCGTATATATATTATCTCCTAATATTTGTTTTGTCTGTATTTTTGTTTGTATTTTTGTGTGTATTTCTTATTCTGTATTGTACACCTCGAGGTGATGTAACGGTTAGCAAGCTTGTCTTGTTAGAACCATTACAATTGAGTAGTGAGTTCGATCCTCACTAGGTGTCCCATACTTTCGGCCTTGTACCACATCTAAGTTGCACTTAGAAAATCACCTCATTCTGTATTGTATTATATGTGTGATTTGATGTATCTATTCTCAATTTATTTCCGGTTTTAATGTAAACATTGATTTATTTTTCAACGGTCTAAAGGAGTCAATTGTAAAATTTTTAACATTACCGAAATAAATTCGGTATTTATAACCATTTAAATATATGTTGAGTCTTCCCATATATATATACTCAGAGAAACACAAACGTAAAACAACGAATTTGTTCGCCTGAAGAGAGTCAATTTTAGACACGAAACACGTGTAGCACAGGTCATGACAAATTAATACTCCATAACTTGTATGAATACCAAACAATAAATATATATTTTAAAGACAACGTTCACGGCTTCTCACACTTTTTATTTTATATATATATATATATATAGATATATATGTCATCCACATACAAGCCTGTTTAGCTGTATCACAGCTCATCAGTGTTGTTAGACACATCTACTTGCTTTTGGCCGTGATTGAAACTCTACCGATTTGCTGTTAGGCGGAGTCGCTACTCCCTAAGCCATAGGCGCATAGAATCAGAATAGAGAAATTTTAACCAGTTGTATATAAGCAGTGTATACGCACGCCAGTCACCGAAAGAACTCAATTCATTTCTGAAGAGTCACGCTTATATATATATATATATATATTCTAAGCATATATTGTTAATTATAAGAGAAAATGAATGTCTATTATGCTTAATCATAAGCCGTTCTAAATATCGTATTTTGGCTTTAATTTCAGGTGAAAATAAAGACAAAAATTCTACAACATTTGGATATTTTTCTATTATGTTGGTTCTAAGCTTTCGGCTCACATGAGCCATCGTCAGAGAGGTTAGAGAACCTTAACATAAAAACATCTACTATCATATCTGAAGATGGCTCATGTGAGCCGAAATCTTAGAACGAACATAATAAAAACAATGTTGAAGAATTTTTGTCTTTATTTTCAACTGAAATTAAAGCCAAAATATATTTAGAACGGCCCATGATTAAAGATAATAGACATTCATTGTCTCTTATATTTAACAATATATGGTTAGAAAATTATCTGCTGCCTCGATACAAAATATATATATATATATATATATATATATATATATATACATATATATATATATAGGTACCTCTATCCGAAAAAATGATACCGTCAGGTTTTTATTATGCTTTTAATACCATGCTAATAATTTAGAATTAATATTTTCAATAAGGAACATACTGTGTTGTATTTCAAATCGAATTAAAATTGATTGGACTGATTTTTTAAATCGCCCAGACTCGGCCATATTAACAAATTTATCATCACAACATAAAAAATCTTTCAAAAATAAAATATATTTTTCTGAAAATTTATTGTAACTGACTTAATTAACTGACTTAATGTTTAACATTAACTGACTTAATGTTTAGTTAATCTCAATGATAATAAATATTACATATTTTAGCTTAAAATATAGCAGAATTTTTTAACACGGATGTGGGTGCTTTTATGAAATGTTAGCAAATCTATCGATGATTCGATGTTTAGGAGATATATTTAAACGGGAAATAATTGTAGTAAAATTAACATCACGAATATAAGGTAGACGTCTTTTTTTAGATATTTTTAGATATTTTTTACTCGGATCTAGATAATTGCTTTACTAATTAGACTTTCATATTATACACATTTTAAGCATTTTAATGTTTTATTGCACTTCATAAACTTTCACTTTATAATCTTAGTGATAAAAACGCCTATTGAAGAAGTATTAGAAAACTACCAATGATTTTACATTTATTAGAGTTACCGTTCTTATTTTCTAATAATGTCGTCTATGCATGTTCGTATTCCCACATAAATATAATAAAAAATTAATTAAATACAGAATCTTTTCTTAAGACACATTGTCCATATATTTTACATATAAAAGCAATACAAACTTTTCCAATAAATAATGTCTTAGTTTTATTGCATTTTATCCATATTGCACAGGGAGTCTTGTTTAGCCAAATAAATTTGATGATTTAAATTCTCCGAGGATATGTCCTTACAATTAATATAAATATTAAGATCTAAACAAATTATCGAAATTTAATAGAATTAAAAAATGTGGGTTAACTAATAAAAAAAGTAATTCGAAAAGATTTTCCTAAAATGACACATTTTAAGAATAATTTCACTTGTTTGTTAATCAGTCCTGAAAGTGTTATTAGAATCTAATACTTGTCTGATTTTTGCAAGAATTTCTAACTCAGTGTATATATGACCGCAAAAGGACGCACTTCAGTCAGTTAAGTGTCATACGTGATACAAGCTTTGGGCGATCATGTTTCGAAAGAAACATGACTGATTGAGCAGATGATTATCCTGTAGTAGGTTGCCATTACTTTTTGCGGTAGACTGGTGGCCAGCCAAGGCTGTAGAACACAAACTGACCTGTTATTTAACACATAACTGGAGAGAAGAGACGGGTTAATACCATTCCCAAGGGTATTTGCGTGTAAGTGAATGCAAGGAATTCAACTGGAATTTGAACGCAGCTACCCGAGTTCTCGTTCTGAGCCGATATCCAATGCACCACAACGCACATCCAGAATTATTTTTGAATTATTAACTCTGTCTGCATATGTTTGACTCTCGGGATCAATCCACGAGAGTCTCAAATAGACGAGACACTTAGGAGGACCAAATCTCTTGAACTCATTAAACTTATTAATTTTCTGCTTAATGATAGTCGTTAAAACATATTCAGAGTAACCATTAATTATCAAAAGTTGCTTAATCTTTCTCAGCTCGGCATCTAGTTTACAATCAGAACACATCATCAATGCACGATGAGTAAGGGTCCTAATCAGATTAATCATTTTGGATCTGGGAGAGAACGAATCCAAATTTAAGTAAAGCCCAGAAAATGTGGGTTTATGATAAATACCTGTATGAAAACATACAGGTGTTCTTTCAATCAGTACATTCAGGAAGGGAAGCTTATTATTCTTCTCTATCTTCATTATATATTTTAAAGAGGGATGGAGATTATTAAGCAAGGAGAAAAATTCTTCCGCTTTACTTAAAATTTAAAAATGAAGTAAAGGTATCATCAACATAGCAGAAGTAACATTAGGGCTTATTTATCCAATCAAATAAATGCTTCTTATAGTAACCAATAAAATATTAGCAAATAAAGGATTCAAAAGAATACCAATCGCTGCCCTTCAATCTGCTGATAGATATCATCAAAGCTGAAGGAGACAGACTTGGTAGCCATCTCCATCAACTGAATGAAGACACTCTCAGGAAAAGACGGAGTTTTTACAGGGCCAAAATACAAAAAGTCTACAAAGACCTCTATTGTTTCATTCAATGGAACATTAATAAACAGACTTGTTATACCAAATTTGGCTTCAGTTTTCGTATAAAATCAGCAAACTGAAACGAATCAGGCACACAATATTCAGAGTAAAAAATTAGAACAGGTTCAAGAACTTCATTGAACCACTTGGCAAGATTATGTTGGGCAGATCCAAACATACAAAAATCCCTCCACCTGTTTTTTAAACGAGTTACTTTTGTTGTATTTATTTTAATAAAAAAAAAAGGAAATATGATCCTTATACTAAAATCAATTTTGTCTTGCTGGCCGTAGAAAGAACCTGTTTATATATATATATATATATATATATATATATATATATATATATATATATATGGCAACTTGTGTGTCATATTTAACAACTCCTTGATTGTATATCTCTTAACCTCAACTAGAGAATCGGTACAGGGCCTAGTACTGAGAAATGTGAGAAATAAAGACATTTTAAATGTGTAAATACACACGAAACATGAAATAAATAATTTATTCAAATCAAATATAAAGTAAAATTCTGTTTCACTTTTTGATTGGAAATCCTCCAGATGTGGATGCCCTCCCGATATAGATGCCCTGCTTATACGGATGCCCTGCCGATATAGATACCCTCCTGATACTGATGCCCTGCCGATATAGATACCCTCCTGATACTGATGCCCTGCCGATATGAATGCATTTTTCTGCACGCTATAATTGTAATAAGAACATTACATTTCTTCGATCTCTTAGAGCAACCCATTCTAAAAATAAGTTTTGCTGTGAGTTATGCTCTTTTCTCTAATCAAATTCAATAATTTTATAAAAACTAAAATAGTCGTTAGCCTAATGATGAAATGGGTGTTAACGCATGCTACTGATCTGACATGCCGATTTGAATTTAAGATCAGTTGGTTTTCGTTTTTACAGCCTTTTACGGAGCATTAAACAGTAAACAGTTTTCCGTAAGGGCACTAGAAAAACAGACATCTTGTCGGCATTTCTTGCACCGTCATCAAAATATCCTTTAGTCTAATAGAACACTCAAAAATAAAACAATAAAAAAATGACTTGGGATTGAGGTAAATTCATTTCTATTTCCCCGGCCCTTAAACTTAGAAGAGACAAATAATTTGAGTGTTCAATTTAAGCGACCGGCTTCACAAAACATACGCGTTTGTCCTTGTTTTTTTTTTGTTTGTTTTTTGTTTTTTGGTAGCTACATCAAAAGAGCCCACTTAGATACATAAAGACATGAAAAGAGAAGAAAAATTTATCTATCCGAATAGTCTAAGATAGATAGATAGATAGATAGATAGATAGATAGATAGATAGATAGATAGATATGAAGAGACTGAGATAGATAGATACTGTCGAGTACTAGTTAGCAAACTTATCTCGCTTGAACTTTGCCAGTATGAATTTGTTTCTCACGTTGCATTATAACATAACCTACATAGGAGGACATGAATAATTGTGTAGTCTGATTTTTTTTTCAATTTACTATTAATATCCTTAATAAAATTGGCAGGTGGTAAGCGTGTTAAAAATTTTAAAGTTAAGTAAAGAAAAAAAAAGAAGCACATTTATAAAAGAATAGAACGTAATAATTCTGTGAAAAATAAAAAAATAGATAGAAAGAGAGAGAACAAGAGAGAAAGAGAGCGAGAGAGAGAGAAAAAGAGAAAGACAATCAGAGATGGAAATGAAAATATATGATCTAACCGTGATAGATAATGAACAGGTTAAGATCGAGAGGATGAAAGTGAAAAAGAAATATAGAGAAATACATTTAAAGGGAGATAGGGTGATTTGCGTAGCGACTGGAATAGATAAACAGACATACATGAATTATATATATATATATATATATATATATATATATATATATATATATATATATATATATATAAAATAATAAACGCAGTTCTTAAATTTGCGATGCGGTTTTATGACGTCACACCGCGTGATAGCGCGAAATGACAACAAACCCATGTAGTCAAATGCAATCATTATTTTTGGTAACTATTGCCGTTGCCAAGCGGAGTTTTATGTCAACACAAAATAAAATCGTCGGTGATGGTGGATGTTATAATATTTCAGTCCAAACAAACTCTCTGAAGATGGCTCATGTGAGCCGAAAGCTAAGAAGAAAATCAATAAATAATTATCCAAATGTTGGAGAATTTTTGTCTTCATTTTCAACTGAAATTAAAGCAAAAATACGACATTTAGAACGGCTCATGATTAAACATAATAGACATTCATTGTCTCTTATATTTAACAGCATATGTTTAGAAAATTACTTGCTGCCTCGATACACTAAATATATATATATATGTTGGGATGAGACCGACCGAGCTAAATCTCTGTCGACTGTATTAATCTCAGAACACTATTTTTCATCATGGATACTCCTGACTTGTTCTACTTAGTAGATCCCGCAATGTCGTAAAAATCTTTCCTTGTTTTAACATGTATCCAATAAAAAGGGTTTGAACCGAATTTTCAACTCAGTTCCCCACTCCGCTGCCATGTCATAGCAGACCCAAATAATTCAAGTAGCAAACCCGGTGCCCCTTTTACTAAGCTTTTGTCGTTATTGTTAACAGTCAGCACTTCAAAGGTTCTACTTAAACAGGGTAAGTGGCGGCCAATTAGAGCGACGTACAAGAATAGGACGGAACCTCTCTAACCATACTGTGACTGTAAGTACAGTGTTGTGTCTCCTTTAAAAACAACCTACAGAAAAATGAGCGGGTACCTAGTCCGTGTTACGAACTGGAATTATTTTCCACGAGCGTTCTTTCTTGAAGCAGATTCAAAGAAATATTCAATTATTTAGTTTGTTATTTGACATGTCAAGAAGATTTTGACATAAGTTATAATATTCGCGTCCGAGAAAATGAGATGGAATCTAGTTTTTAGTCTCTGTTTTTGTTAAATATTTTGACTTGAATTTATAAATGTTCGCCGCCCCAATTTGAGAAGGGTAAAAATTAATGAATACCAGTGTTTACTAGAGATATAGTTATATAATTTATGAATATTCGATTTCTTTTAGAAACCTATTGTTAATACCGGATTTAATATATATTTATAAAATTGCCAGGTTAAACATTTTTTGGGAATCAAAGGAAATGTGCGGTCAGCTCTTAGAGGAAAATCTATCTGCTTAAAACCTTCCTTGAAACATACTGAAGATGTCTAGGAAAATTAGTGAGTGTCTACTTTGTAGCACAACTTCAGTGTTTACAATTAGATATATCAGAAAATTAACCGGACCCGGGTCAGTGACATAATATTTCTACTGAAATAGTTCGTTCTATCGCATAAGGTGAGAATTAAAGACAATGAGAGGTTATCTCGTCTGTAGTATTCCTCTTCTGTATAAACTAGTTTTTGTTAAAGAACGCTGGTAAGGTAAAGAGCGTGCATATAATTTGTGGTGTAATATATCGGCTAAAGCTGGTGGATTCTAAGAATGTTATATTTGGTTTTTAGAAATCTTTTTCTAAATCTTTTTTTTTTTGTCTTTTATTTTCTCAACAGCATATATGGGTCGACGTGACTGTAAAATATTTTGTGGATCACGAGAAATGACGAGACAGTACGTATAGCAACGAAACCCCTAATGTCTCCCATATCAACGATCGAGCTAATGAAATCTCTTGCGTTTTCGGTATTAAACACGGTAATTTTGAATGAAACACTTGATTTATACAAACAATGAAAACATTCTATAACAGAACTAAGACTATTGACAGATTCCAGTGTTTCCTGTTAACAGCATTAAATCGAGGCAAGTTAAAGAATTGTATTGAATGCTTGACGTTCAATAACAAAAAATAAAAAAATGATGACAACAAAAAATCAAAATTCGTTCTACATTATTAAGATGAAATATTGTAACTATAGAATATTTTATTACGACGGATCGAAGTTAGCAGTAAATAAAACAGTGTCATTAGTGAAATTTTATTGATTTCACTATTGGATCATGTTATTTGAGTCATGGCAATTATGCGTGAAAAATAATATTTTTGATTATGTCTATGCATAGTTGCTCCTCGATCTCACCAATATGCCTTAATATCTCCTACTTCAGCCGTTAAATTGTAGGCTTGTTGGCATTGACTTTATATTTGAGATGACCCCAAAGGAAGTAATCTAAAGGCGTCAAGTTGCACGATCGTGGTGGTTAATTGACATCATTATTTCGAAAGATGATTCAACTTGGAAATTTTTCATTCAATAAATCCATTGTCGCATTGGCTATATGGCATGTGAAGCTGTCTTGATGAAACCACAAATCTTTGACATCCATAGCATTCAATTTAGGCAATAATTAGCCATAACTCAAATAACATGATTCAATAGTGAAATTAATAAAATTCGACCAATAAGACTGTTTTATTTACTGCTAACTTCGATCCGTCACAATGGAACACACTAAATTTACACAATTCACATTGCTCGGACTGTTGTCCGCATTTTATCATATTCACAACGCCCGGCGTTCTTCAGATTGTACACGTTGGAACTTCAAAGCGAACCCTTTATTTAGTCCACTGGGATAGATTGTTCTCGTTCCAGGTGCCATCACTTTTCCGGATACTTCAATTTGAGTCAATCGCCTTTTTAGTTACTCAACTCACCAAATCTTTGTTGATGTTTGATGTGACCAGGTATTGAACTTAAATTTCTTTACTGGATTGCTTCAACCAACGCTTTGATCCTTGGGGAGAGTAGTGAATGAATTTTTGCGACTTATCAAACTAATGACTCAATAATCGTTTTCTCATCAGAGCTCATATTACAAATTTTGTTATTGTTGTCTTTCTCTAGAATTACTGGTTCACATATCTTATTCATGTTTATGATTTTGCTTGCTTAGATTTTTGTAACCTAGCATATGCGCTGATTTCTGAACCAGAAAAGGCATGACAAGTGGAACTAAAACATTTTACGCCATCGGACTAAATAAAGTGTTCGGTTCGAAATTCCAACGTACATCACCTGACGATGACCAGAGCGTACTACGAACGAAACGTCGTGAATTTGACGATAAAGATGAGGACAACAATCCGAACTATGTAAATTTAAAGAAAGCAACAAATTACGAAGTTTATTCAAAATACTAGTTACAGTATATACCTAAGGAAGAACATATCAATTGACCGATATGTGTGTTAATATCAATAAAAATGAAGACAACACGAAAAATATATAGGCTATTTTTTAATTCTATGTTCCCACCATTTGTTATTATTATTATGTCATTTTTCATCATATTTCTATTTCTGCTTTGGTCTCACTACCAACCAAGTCTGCGGGGAGACCTAAGGCAGGTAGTGGCGTGTTGTTATGACTCCATTTCATGTTTTTCTATCTTCCCTATCATCCCCGGCATTACATAGATAACGTTTTCCTTAGTGTGTGGGCTGTACTTAATAAGACAATTTTTTGTATATCTCTTAAGCTGGGGTTTCCAGGGATTCTTTCAATGTGTTGTTTTGTTCTATTTTTTATCATTCCAAGTGCACCTACTATCACTGGCACAACTCTTGTTTTCAATTTCCACATTTTTTCTATTTCAATTTCCAGGTTTTTATATTTTGACAGTTTTTCAAATTCCTTGATTGCTATGTTACAATCCGCTGGACAAGCCATATCAATTAATAGACAAGTTTTCTCCTTCTGGTTTTTAACAATAATGTCTGGCCTGTTTGCTTCAATTTTTCTGTCTGTGTAGATGGTGTAATCCCATAGAATGGTTACATCTTCTATTTCTGTAACCGGTGCTGGATGATGTTCATACCAGTGTTTGTTTACAGATTTTCCATAATGTTTGCACATTGCCCAATATAAATATTGCCCAACTCTATCGTGGCGATTTTTATATTCGTTTGGGGCAAGCACAGAACAGCCTGAGATTAGGTGGTCTATTGTTTCTTGGTGTTTATCACAAAACCTGCATTTTGGATCCATATTATTATGCATAATATTTGCCTGAAAGTTTCTCGTGAAAAGACTTTGGTCTTGTGCTGCAAGTATAAAGCCTTCAGTTTCAGACTTTAATCCAGATGCACTAACCATCGATGAGTATTAACTTTGTCAACATTGGATTTATTGGCACGTACTGGATATTGGCCATGCAGAGGTTTGTCTTGCCAGCGCTGTTTCATCTTTTCAAGAGCTTTATCTTTGGCTTTCATTTTCATATTTTTTGCCGCAATAGTTGGTTCTTGGCTTCTGTTTTGCTTTTCTACATAATCTACTAACTGTAAATCTTGTTTGTATTTACTGCCTTCTTTTATTATTGAATATTTTTTCTTTCTTTCTTCATGTTGCCTTACTAATTGAATCATCCAATCCTTTGTTGTTTCTATGTATGTTAGTAAGCCAATAGTTGTTGTCTTGTATGACAATTCCAGCTGAATAAGACCCCTTCCACCTTCTTTACGGGGTATGTATAGACGGTCTACATCAGCCTTTGGATGATGCATCTTATGCTTAGAAAGAAGCTTTCTTGTTTTAGAATCCATTCGCCTGATGTCGTTTAGAGTCCAGTTTAAGATGTTGAAGCTATATTGGACAACTGGGATTGCAAGGCTATTAATGGCCATAACTCTGTTCTGTGAATTTAATTCAATTTTTAATATCATTCGTAGCCTTCTATAGTACTCTTTACGCACTATTTCTTTCATTTTTTTATGGTGAATGTTTTCGCTCTCATTTACACCTAGTTATTTATAAGCTTCTTCTGGTTCCAATTCTTTTATTGTTACAGCAGGGTCTAGGCTAATTGAGGATGTTTCTTGTATTGATCCACGTAAAACTGTAGCTTTAGCACATTTATTCAAATTAAATTTCATTCCAATGTTTTCGCTGAAGCATTTTACAGTTTGCAGAAGACCTTCCAGCTCATTATCATTCTTAGCATATAACTTTAAGTCATCCATGTAAAATAGATGGCTTATTTTCTTTTGGCCTATTTTATAACCACATTCTGTCTTATTAAGTTGACTGGTTAGTGCTATTAATGATATGCAGAATAATAAGGAAGACAAAGAGTTATCTTGAGATATACCTCTTTTGATGTTTATTTCACCAGACTTATAGGTTCCATTTATATGATTGAGGTAAATTGATGATGACGGGCGATATCTTGTATATATTTAAAGTCTTTAAAATCCAGTCATGTGGCACACTATCGAATGCCTTTTGGTAGTCTATCCAGGCAGTACTAAGATTTTTCTTTGTACTGTAGCAGTTTTCCAGGATCATTTTGTTAATTAGCAATTGGTCTTTACAACCATAGCAGCCACGTTTGCACCCTTTTTGTTCAAGCGGTATCATGTCATTTCTTTCTAAGAATAAATATGTCTGTTTTGTTAAAATAGATGTTAGTAGTTTATATGTTGTCGGAAGACATGTAATTGGTCTGTAGTTTTTCGGGTTGTTTGTTTCATCATTCTTGGGTAGAAGAAATGTAATTCCTTTGGTCATCATTATTATTATTATTATTATTATTATTATTATTATTATGTCATTTTTCATTATAATTTAATTTCTGCTATGGTCGCACTACCTAGCAAGTCTGCAGGAAGACCGAAGGCAGGTCGTAATGTATTGTTATGGCTTTATTTCATGTTATTTCATATTTCACTAACATACCTAACATTATATTGACAAAGTTCTCCTTAGCGTGTGGGCTGTACTTAACAAAACAATTCTTCTATCTCTCTTAAGTTGGGATTTCCAGGGATTCTTTCAATGTGTTTTTTGCTCCATTTTTTATCATTCCAAGTGCACCTACTATCACTGGTACGATACTTGTTTTCAATTTCCAGATTGGCTTGTCGTTGGATAGTGCAGTGCCTCCTTGACCACCTCATGTCGTACGCTCTCATCCTGGAGCGCGTCTATATACAGGTTAACTAACTGAGCCTGTATACTTTGGCAATTTTTACATCTTCCTCGTACGAGTGGACTGCCATATTCTCGGCTATAAGTTCTAACTCCCCAGAACTTATCCTTCATGGTGACTAGCACCAGCAGGTCCTATGGCCCAATGGCCCAATGGCTATGCCCTCGTCGGAAAACTCGCCGACCAACAGACCCTCCAGATCTGTCCATATCAACCAAGGGTCTCTGATCAGGCGACCGCTTATGAACTCCACTTTCCTTTCACTGCCTTATATGCTAGGTAGAGTGTATCGCTATTTGACATCTCATATATAGTCTGGCCTTTTCCAATACACGCTAACCATCTCCTTAACTTCGTCGGATCACCCAAAAAAGGTTGGAACACTGGGTTCCCCTAGCAATTCCTTAAACCCAGTTCTTAATCGTTGCTACTTTGCCTTCGGACTCTTCTAACCCGCGATCCCTAATGCTAACTCACTAGCAAATATCGAAACAGAATAAAATTGGCTTTGGCGAGCCGCAACAAAAATCGAAAAAAGTCACTAATCTATTCAATTATTTCCTTCTTCCTCTTCTACCCATTTTTCAGCACCAGAAATAGGGTTACAGATGTATTGTTGGTAATTTTGCTATAAATAGGCATTGTCAGCATTTTTTAATATAAAAAGTTATTGTTAGTATGTTTATACTTTCATAGTGTTTTTCTTTTGTTTGGATAATCACTATTTTCCTAAAACTAGGACCCTAACTCTGGGACAGATTTGACATGAGAACAACAGCAAATAAAAGATGGCTTCACGCTCTTATAAAACTCTAATCACCTAATAAGAGATCTTGTTGTGAGTTCGGAATAAAAAGAGAGTCATTGGGAACCATCTGCATGTATCTGGTCAATATGCAGAAAGAATTTACCATGATAGAATGAAGAACATGGAAACGAAACAAAGATAAGATAAAAACGTCAAACAAGGAGCACGCAAGCAATACTCACTGTGTGTTGAAAAACATATCTTTCAAGATTTGCACTTAATAAGCACCAAAGAAAGTATCCTGGTCACCTTCGCGCTAACGAGACGATTTAATTCTTGTTTCTTTGATTTCTATTGCATACTCATTTCCTTCCAGATCCCTATCAAATGTTTGAGGCCAGAAATGGCTTTATGACATTTTCTAAAAATTATTATTATTATTATTATTATTATTATTATTATTATTACGAGTGAGGTTATCTGAGCGTGACAGGATATATATATATATATATATATATATATATATATATATATATATATATATTATAATAGAGTTGATTATTGAATGAGCAAAACACCGACAAATCTACTCTGGAGTACAAATATACAAATCTCGATATATATATATATATATATATATATATATATATATCATATCAACCATCTTGATAAGTGCATACCAACCACACCCATCACAGCCAAATGTGTGTGATATGATTGCAGTGTGCGATAAAAGCAGGTACACCTTTGCAAGGTAGAATTATCTATAAATAATTTCAGATCTGGCATCCAAGTCCGCTATGATAATATCTCATTGATGGTGCTTCTAAGTGTCTATATATGGTTCTCAAGTCGTTTTCTATGTCTCATCCTTCAAACTTAGAATAAAAAAATCAACTCTCGACACTCAACCTCGATGCGCTCACATGAAGAATGACCTAGGGGAGATGCCCACCGGGTTAGGGTCAGGCAACTGACACGCAAATTTGTGTTAGTGAACAGGAAATTTATTTTAACCACTCTTAATTCACCAACACGAAATACTTCGGATCAGAAGTTATGCGAGTCAAGTTATCAGATTATTATTAAGTAATTTTCATCATAATACTATTTTTGCCATGGTCACACTACTTACCAAGCAGGTCGTGATGTGTTGTTATGCCTATTCATGTTTTTCTATCTCCTATAACACCCATAGCGTTACACGGACAAAGTTATCCTCAGTGTGTGGGCTGTAAAGAAGAGAATTCAATTTTCACATTTTTTCTATTTCAAATTCCAGGTTTTTATGTTTTGATAGATTATTTTCAAATTTCTTGGTTGCTATGTTATAAGTCATATCAATTAGTAGGCAAGTTTTTTCTTCTTGGTTTTTAACAATAATCTCCTGCCTATTTGCTTCAATTTTCTTGTCTGTGTAGATGGTGTAATCCTATAGAATGGTGACATCTTCTAATTATTATTATTATTACTATTACTTCTAATTATTATTATTATTACTATTCCGTTGATTTCTGTTGTATACACATTTACTTTCGGGTCCCAACCAGAGACCTGAGATCAGAAATGCTTTCATGATATTTGTTAAAACAAAAAAATCTACGATCACACATTTTACATAGATAAACCTCTTCGATATGTCTGAGCTGTACTTGCGAGTATATATTTTTTTATTTCTTTAAGACATTAGCTACCAGGAATCCCATCGGTGCCGCATTTTTGAGATATCCATTTCAAGATCCTTGTATTTTGATAGTTTTTTGAAGATGTTGGAAGATACATTAAAATCTATAGGCTCTGCCATGTTAATAACACAGCACTTTTTATTGTTGTTACTATTATTATGTTGTCATTTTTCATCATCATCATCATCATCATCATCATTATTATTATTATTATTATTATTATACTCGGGCCACTAATTTTTACGGCATATTTAAGTAATTTTGCAGTTGTTTAATACTGTTAAGATTTTCTGTAGCTCTGCATTTTCTTGATTAACAATTTTTTAATATTAAAGGTAAATCAATACGACTTATTTATAACTCTTAAATAAAAGAATATCCTATTTCTTCGACATTGTATACCTTTATACAAGTAAAATTAAAAATATATCAATGACCTATACTGTTATATATTTACAATATGTCGAACACTTTCGAGTGAGTTGCCTAATCTCTGACACCACGGAATAAATTATTGTTAATATTTCTAATAAATACTGTAAGCTGAAATTCATATACATATATATGTAGGTTAAAAATTTTACTAATAGCTGTTGGTTAATAAGAATTTTCATTGTCAAAGCATTGACTTGCATGATGGATGTGGATTTGCACATGTATGAAATATAATACATTCAATAAAGTTGCAATTTAATAGATATCCATACAAAAGAAAAAAACATTCCTAATCATCACGTGGATGCCTCTTTGCTTCCTCTACGATATATGTAATTTACGGACTAAAGGATCCTTGAATTACGTAGAATAATATCTTTCACTGATTAGTTTTGCAGGTGCGAGCAGTACAGCAAAGCTTACGGTAACCTACTGGGAAGAAGTTAAGTATTTCAAAAAACGTGAAAGATAATCAACAATCATGGACAAAATTCCGTATGCTAGGTAACAGGCAACCGCTACTGAAGCTTATGTGCAGATAATTATCTGATGGGGGTGGATTGGTTTAGTCTGGTTTATTTTGTTTGACGACATATCAACCGCAATGGGTTATTTAATGCCGTCAAGATTTTTAAGATAGTTTAGTATGGATAGAATTGGTATATTTTGTTTCAAAAATACTGCTGATAATACTCTTTTTAATATATTACTGTTAATATTTTTTCCAGAAATGTATTACGGGTAATAAATTTTAAATGTATTCCTGGTAATTTTTTTCCAAAAATCTGTTGCTGGTACAGTTTTATCCAAAAATGTATTGCTTATAATATTTTTGAAACATATTACATGTTTTTGTTGTTCTTTTTAATATATTGCTAACTGCCTACAGAATGAAAACTGTCTAACCAACAACATAATATATAAAACTACTGTGACAAATAACAATGACACAAGCGACAAGGTGTACATATGAGCAGCACAAACAAACTTCAAAGAAAATTTCAACAATCACAAAATATCACTCAACACAGAAAAATAATAAGACAATGCAGCACTGTCAAAATACATATAGAACCTGAAAAAGAATAACATTACTCCCTTAATTTAAAGGAAAATTATAAAAATCACACCACCCACGCAACAGCAGAAACTGCAAATTACGTTTAGAGGAAAATCTAACAATAATTAGCGTTAGAAATCAAAGTAAAATATTAAACAAAAAAAAGAACTAATGGAAAAATATAAACATTAGAACAAATATCTACGTTGCTATGCATATAACAACAAAAACAAACACAACACAAATCGCAATCCCAAAACTCCTACATATGAATATAAATATAAATACATAAACACTCAAATACAACAAAACCAAAGATAATATAACAACCAATAATCAGAAGAATCACACATAAAGTCCGCAAACATAAATACACACAAGAACACGTGCACTTAACTATGACTTAAAAATCCTTTAAGCGGTCACACATACTAACACGTTAAGAAACAGTTCAACGCAACGCAATAAAAGGTCAACCTAAATGACAAAAAGGTCAACCTAAATGACAAAAAGAAACAAACTCATCATAAAGCAATTAAGAAGACACCCATTTATACGCGCTCAACAAAAAGCAATAAAAAGAAGTCAACAACCTGCACAAGAAAAAGAAAATAATACATTTAAAAGAAGTCAACGCAACAGAAGCAATAAAAAAATTAACAACATGTAGACCACTGACATATCAAAATATCAATTTATATCAAGCTCAGTATAAATAAGAAAGAACCAGGACTCAACAGCATACTGAAAATATAGCCCTGTCGTGAACTCGTCATGAATCTGCTCAATTAAATGACAAACGTCTCTGCATTAATACTGTTTAAGCTCTATTTCTACCCCAATACTGAGTACTTTACGACAAAAAGACCTGCTTGCCAAAATATCGTTTAATTATTAAACCACTGAAAAACAACAATCTTAGCATTATCAGCTGCTCAATACTATATATATATATATATATATATATATATATATATAGAAAGAAAGAAAGAAAGAAAGAAAGAAAGAATTAGTCTGAAATTTCAACCACCTGAAAAAGACCGGGGTGTACAACGACCGAAACGTCATGAATTTGACAAAAAAGAGGAGGAAAATATTGTCAATAGAAAAAAATTTTCTGTAAAAATATGCAAATAATGATGAAACAGAGACAGCTAAAAAAATGTACTGAAGTTTTATTTGAGCGGGAAAAGAAAAAACAAAGCAATAAAGAAGAAGAAAAGATAGAAGGCAAAAAGTAAGTCACATTAAAAAACACTGAAAAAGAAGAAAGAATGTAATGAAAAATGAAAGAATCTTTAAACGTTAATATAAAAACAAAAAAAAAGTACAAGATGAAGGGGATTAAAGAAAGTGGAAGAAAGAAAATAAAAAAATTAACTGAAAAATGTAGAAAACTATTATTACTTTTTCTCACTCATTATCTGCGCGCTAATTTTGGCCTGTCATAATGTCTAAAATGGCGACCGAAAACTCCAACATGCGCCAAGGGACGCTAAAGACCTGGTAGAGGAGAAGTCGTTAGCTCATACTTGTAAATCAACGCCCACAAGGCGGGTATGCCTATTCTATTTCTTACATGTGAGAACTATGATTTTCACTTAGCCGATAATTTTCTTTCAGTCGAAACTAGTCGTTACTCAGACGCACACAATAAGAGGATTTTTTAAAAGAGCAAGTTGAATTTTGCAACCTGTTTGAAGAATTCAAATAGTACACAATCTGTCAAAGAAATGTTTCATTGACGGCTTTGGAAGAGGTCAGTCAGTAAAATGCCATACAAGCTACTCTCCTTTAACCACTGTAGAGAAACTTTGCGTACCATCAGAATAGATGACGCTAGTCGCTTAGACAGTAATACAATTCGCCTACTTGGCCTTACTCTCTCAAATGATCTAAGATACAATGACTACATCGAATCCATTAGCGCATCTACTGCTCGAAAAGTTGAGTCACTGTGTCAGGCCAGGAAGTTTTATTAGTCAGGATCTGTTTTGCACATTTATAAATCTACCATTCGTCCGTGCATTGAATACTCTTGCCATATCTGGTCGGGTGTTCTTGCTATTCATCTTGAGGTTCTCGACAAAATCCAAAGGCAGATCTGCAATTTATTTTATTCTGATTTATCATTTTGCCTTCAGTCACTTTCTCATCGACGTGATGTGGCTTCCCTCTGTCTTTTCTGCAATTATTTTCATGGCAACTGCTTTGACAAGCTTTTTTTCCCTAGTTTCCCGACCACATGTATTTACTCGTGCTACTAGATTGACATCAAGGTCCCAGGCTTTTATCGTCGAAATAGTTAAATGTAACTGCTTTTTCTAATTTAACAGATTCTTTTCTCATGCTTCTCGTTTGTAAAACTCGCCACTGTTTGCTTGCTTTACTCCAAAGGCTTAAATGCAATCTACAAAAGTTTAAATGCAACGTCAATTGCAATCTACCACTTTCCCATCCATGTCTTGTCGAAGAAAAGATAAGATCTTGTTTTTTTTTCTCTCTCACTGTAACCCCCTGCACGCCAGTGATAGTCCTGCCTTACTTGGAGTGAAATGATTATAAAAAAAAGACGAAAGAAAAATGTGATACACGCTTGGGCAACTATGTTTCTTTCGTTTCATAATTCAGTAGGCTACTGTGTTCATCTGTGATAGACTGTTTGCCAACCAAGGATATAGGACTGTCGATCTGATATTTAATCCATAGCTAAGAGGAGAAAAGATGGATTTATATCTTTCACATTGGTATTTGCGCGTAAGTGAATGTAATGAATCCGACTGAAATTCAAACATGGTTCTTCGGTTTATCACGCCGATTCATTATCCATTACATCACACCACACATTCTTGGAAAAGGTAGATAGTCATAACAAGGAAACGGGCGATAGAAACACCAACGTAATCAAAGAAACAGCAAAGATCATCAACAGTTCACAGAAAAAAAGATTTTGCAAGGTAATATTGGCATAAGCCCCAAAGAAAATATTTCGGGTTTTGATTGTAGAAAACTAAAACTATTACAGAAATATTAGTTGTGAAAACCAAGAAACACAAAGTAGATCAGTAAATTCTCAACCGACGTGCCACGGCACATTAATGTGCATCGCGATTCTCTTAAGTGTGCCGCGATATTGGCCACGGCATACATATATAAGTGTGTGTGTGGAAGTCTTAATGGTACAAGGTTAGTATTTGAATAAATGAATAAGTATTAAACTTTTTTAAATAATTATTTTCACTATTCATCGATTATGTTATTCTAAATATTTTGTTATAATATTCATTATTAAAAAAGTGTTTTATTTTTAAGGCCTTAAAGCACATTCGACGATACCCATTGATACACCGGGAATTTCAATACAAATGGAATATCCCACATTAGCGAAAAAGGCTTTATCTGTTTTCTTAAAATGTTCTACTTCTTATTCATGTGAATTAAGTTTCTCAACTCAAAATAGCACCAAAAAAATAAGAAGCGAGAAAAACTACGCTCAACTGAAGAAGTAATGAGTCTCTTTTATCGCACATTTGCCCAAACGTTGTAGAAATCGGAAAAAAATCATATAGCACAGGTTTCACACTAAATAAGCTGCACAAATAGTTGAATAAAAACATTGAAATTAAGTAAGTTCATATTTGTGTGTGTATTTAATAAAAAATCTATGGTTTTATTTCATTACATTTAAATGTGTACCCTTTAAAATTTTTGCTAAGTGTGCCGTATTATTTTCATTTGAAAATTGTGCTGTTGCCTTAAAAAGGTTGAGAAGCACTGGAGTAAATTTTCATGTGGTGCGTTTTCACTTTGTCTACGACTCAGTTGACAGGCTCACTGGGATAAATGTGTGTGACGTCCCGGTAGGTCAATT
The DNA here is from genome assembly GCA_037127315.1 of Ascarosepion bandense. Classification (NCBI taxonomy): domain Eukaryota; kingdom Metazoa; phylum Mollusca; class Cephalopoda; order Sepiida; family Sepiidae; genus Ascarosepion; species Ascarosepion bandense. The sequence continues at coordinate 3,706,664 of JBBBDQ010000139.1, read as the reverse complement.
GCCGTGCCGAATCAGCAAGTTAAAACAATTAAGGAGCAACGCGACACAAATCAGAAATCAGAGCCAAGTAGCCGATGAAGAGCGTCAACTTTGCATGCAAGACGAGTATTTTAGTTCCCTTAGGTCATGCATCATCTCGTTTTGTATATAAACGCAAGTGCGTAGATTCTGCTAAGTGAACACTGCACCAAAGATGGTAGATTTATCAAAGCTACATTTTGCTAATTCAGTATTAATAATAATAATAATATAATAGAAGATCACTTCTGTTCGGAAATATATTCTTATTTGTTCGAGGTAACAACGCCCAATATACACCTATTTTTTATATACGGTTCACCGAATACAAGGCCCAAGCGCCACCTTAGATAGAAAGTTACTGTGTGGAGTTACATTAAAGTAGGAAAGGACAAGCATTAGGAGTATATAACTGAAGTAGATTTTTAGAAGGAACCAGAAACCCAATCCTAAAAAGGAAACAAGTGATAAACTTCTACTCCTGGTTAAAAGACAGCGGAGGAGTGTGAACCGGACGATGGCGAATATATGTACTCTTATTGGTGGTGGAGATTAAAAATAAAATAGAATAAAAGAAATAGTTTGAGAATAAAATGTCAGAGTTCAGGGGCGAACGTTAGGAATACAGAGCTGAATCAAGATTAAGAAGGCTCCGGAAACCCAATCCCAAACAGGAAGCATGAGATAAACCTCTTCAGGAAATAGAATATTAACAGTTGTAAATTGTTTTTATTCAATATTAGAACAGGGGGGGGGGTGAAAGAATGAAATATTTTGTCCAAAAATACTCAGGCCTTCATCGCGAACGACTTCGTTCTGTGTCATCGAACCTGAAATACCGCCATTTCCGTCGTTTCCTCGTTTACACGGTGAAAAAGGGATGGGTCGCTCGCCGTTAGCGCCAAGGGCAAGGGCCCCCCAACCGATTAGAGACCGCGCTCAACCGTTTAACCAGGGACTGTGCTGGACGAACTGTTTTCCTGGGGCGATACGTCTGTCAAACAATTACGCAGGTGTCCCAAGGCAAGCTCAGCGAGGGCAAAAACCTCGAGTAGAGCAAATGGGCTCGATCTCGATTTTCAGTCCGTATACTGACCACGAAAGCGTGGCTAATCGATTGTTTCCTAATGGAGTGCTCCATTCTGCCGAGATGTACCAGAAAATTTACAACAGTAATAATTGGCTTGTGGTGGTCAAGCTTTGGTAGCGAAGTCGCTTTTTGAGTATCCTGAAAGCACTCCCGTCATCCGAAAACCTGCAGGTGGTTGTGAATATGTCGCGTGCATACTTGCACTCTTGACGCCATCAGGCCCTATCCATCCAAAATAAAAGCAGCGTGGCTTCTCATGCTTTGAATAATCCTTAAGAGGTCTGAGAGAATAATGGGATAGTGACCAAAATAAAGTCCCAAGTTGTGCGATAAATTTCTATAAGAAATAAACGTTTTATGTAAACATGAACTCTAAGCGCCTTCGTTTTATAACAAACCAGCAGTATAGCCCGGCGTTGCTTGGATATAATGAAAGCTTTAAAACTAATCCATGGTCCTGGACCTCAGACACTATGGACGTTGGCACGAAAGATTAAAAAGCAATAGTTGTTTCCAGTTAAAGCGAAGCCGTAGACTGAAAGAAAAATGAATGGATGTAAGTCAAATTTTGATTTCCTGGTATCGATATCAAATTTTTTGCACTATTGTAAGAACTGTAACCTTGAAACTTCTGAATATCGTTTCTTATGTCTTTGTCTATGAGTGTATCAAATTTGATTAAAATCGGACCACTCCTTCTATAACCCGATTTTTTCGATTATCGATTTTCGATATTCATTGGGGTACCTCGACACAAAATCTAGCTAAGAACACTCACAGACGCTTATAGTACAACTGTGTAAATTTTCAAGAAAATTGGTTCAGCCGTTTCGGAGTCTATAGGTAACAGACACACACACACACACACACACACACACACACACACACACACACAGAGACAAAGTTCAATTTATACATAAATTTAGATTAGATTAGATAGATAGATAGATAGATAGATAGATAGATAGATAGATAGATAGATAGATTTAGATTCTTCTAATATCTTGGCACATAATTCTTAGTTTTTTGGGGGGGGTTTTTCGTTCTAAATTAATATGCATTTGTTTCTCGATGAAAATGTGAGTCATTGACAGCAACTAACCTTGAGCAAATATGCATTTTATGAACGAATGAATTCTGTTCAAAGATGGACCTTTCATCTGCAAGTTACAAGTTGTATAAGTTTGACAGTTTTAGACATAGCGAACAAGAAACCCAGTTAATGACGTAACTCTAAAATCTTTTACGTGCCGTGTCCCTGCAGAACGTAGGCGATCATAACCTTCCACATCACCCTATCCATAGTTGCTCTTAATATGCTTTGTCATGTTACCCCACCCAAACTCCGCTCTGCCATCCACTGCCATCAAGTATGTTACGCGTTGTTTTGCATTGTCTCTCTTTTTCTCTCTATCTGACCCGTGCGTATTAAATTCTTCTAGCCTTTCTTCTTTATTACATGTTCCAGGAACTTCAGCTGTCTTTCCCTAATGTTAAGTATTAGTTTCTTTTTCGTTTCTATCCTCTCTAAAACCTCATTGTTGCTCACATGTTCAGTCATCGGCGTTTTTCTATAAAACCACATTTCTGATGCTTCAAGTCTCTTCTTCATCTTTGAGGAAATTGTCCAGCATTCACTGGCATATTGAAGAACAAACATGACATAACAATCCAGTACACTCTTCTTTGTTTCTAGCGAAATTTTCCTACCATTGCTTAAGACGCACTTTGACAAGTCAATACAGTATCGTAGTTAGAAGAGGCGACAGTTGCGATTCACCCTGGCCGACACTTTTAAGGGGGCGGCACATTTAGGTCTGTATAGGCTGTATTAAATAAAAGTGGTTTTAATGTCCGGACACTGCTCACTGTTAAAGAACATTTATATTTTATCATTGTTGACATTGTGAAACCTGTCAACGGACTTAAAGTGCTTTCTTTTAATACTGCTGTATGTGGGAGACACATCCTCGTTGTTACCATAAAGATTGTTTTTTTGTCAGAAGCTCATTTAAGGGTATGTACTGTATTGCGCTATTTTTTATCTTTTAGGCATGTTTATATATATATATATATATATATATATATATATATATATATATATATATATATATTATCCCACGTTTTAGGAACGACTTGGAGTTTAGCAATCGTCAGGTGCATATCATATCATACTGGGCCTTTCTCGATTTGAATTATTTATTAGCGTTCCTTTCTTAAAGTTCGTTATGGGTATTAAATAGATCTAACGTTTGGATGACTCAGACTCGTCGCAAATAGATATAACGCCGAGTGACACGGACTGAACGCAAATAGATCTGATGTTTAGATGACACGGGCTCAATGCAAAAAATCCGACTGCTGGAGTTGACAATGGCACAAGCTGTCTTACGTTTTTAGCTAATATATTATACGATGAACTTTATTATACGCATGAAAGACATTTTCATCCTTATCCCCAATCAGGCAATATTGACAATTATACTGTCTTGTATATCTCAGCTTTAAAATAATTTATTCTTATTGATTTGTTTTAAGTATTCATTAACAGTTTCTCTCTTTACGTGACCTCTGCGCAACCGTATAAATGTCGTATTATATTCAAGAGTCAATAAATGCATCGTTATCTATAATATTAAAAGTATTTTTCTGTTATACGCAATATTCTTCTTTTATATGACGTATCTCTCCCGCATATGAGCAATTATGGCTCTCATAACTTCCTCTCTTTTGTGGTTGTAAGCATCGTTTGATTCTTTATCATCTTTCTTTGTTCTCGCACTGACGTATAATCACACAAAACTGTTAGGTAATTTTCTCGCTGTTTCCATCTACTCCTCCTAAGTTCAGTATTTCCTATGAATATTACATTTTTCAAACCCTTTTTTTCATATAACATATCTCCGAAATTTCTATCTGGGAATATATTCTAAAAACATAACTGGCCCTATCAGTTCTTTAGAATGAACTATTACGGCTTTTTTCTATTTTTTTTTTTTTAATCATATCACCCCAAGCAAGACGATAACGCCACTGATGCGCAGGGGGCTACGTAAGGGTAAAAAGAATGGAAAAGAGAAAGCCGGAAACCACATCCTAAACAGGGAACAAGGGATGAGCCTCTTCACCTGTTCAATAGATGTGGGTGGCCTCTCTTTGTTCTGAATTAAGTTTTCCTCCTCCTCGATTCGTTGCCAACAAAGGCTAAATAGTCTTGTCTGTTCCTGCTATTTTACTTAAAAGAGAGAAAAGACGGATTTACGGTTTTGTCGCAAAGTGAACACAGATTTTTCTTAACCAGAATCAGAACCCGGTTTGCCATTCCTCTTTTCCATCTTGTTATCCATCAAGCCACCACCCCCACTTGCCCCTCCGAACACTTGACTCCCTTCTAATGCCATAAAGTTATCATCTCCATAGCGCCACTTATTTTCGAACGTTCTTGGCATAACGATAAACTACATCCGTCAGAAACACTTGTGATCGGGAGTTTTTGAGGATCGTCGAACCACTTCTTAATAGATGTTGTTCCCAGTTTCACCCTGACCTGGGGAGGTAGCACATGTTAGCGCCCTAACTATGCGCAAATACAGGACCCTAAAACTGGTGTTAAAATATGAAAATATATATTTTTAATGAGTATACCAGGAATAAATTTTTATAGTAAAAAAGTTACCAGCAATATATATTTTCAAAGAAAGAAAAATTAGCGGCAATGAATCCTTGAAATATACTTTTATTAAATTACCAAAGATCAAAGAAAATTAAATTTCGGCATTAAATTATCTATAAGGAGTTAATATGTTGTTCAACAAATCAACTGACATTTAATTCTTCTGCAATAGGTTTTAATAGTAAAAAAAAGAAATTATTAAAACTCTCAAGGAAATTAAATTTCGACATTAAATGATTCAGAAGTTGATATGCCGTTAAACATACCAACTAATTTTTACTATTAAGATCTATCAACTAGATCTTAATAGTAAGCAAATCAACTATTTCAGCAATAGATCTTAATAGTAAAAAAAAAGAAATTATTAAAAATCCCAAGGAAATTAAATTTCAGCATTAAATGATCCAGAAGGAGTTGATATGCCATTAAACAAACCAAACGAATAACTCAATTTCGAAAAAATAATTTGTCAAATGCGATTTTTAAAACTTTGATGAGAATAAATCTAATCCATTGATCGCTTTAGGGCGCTTGATGGTTTGATTCAGTCAGTCAGCTAAGTGCCATACGTGATACACGATTGGGCGATCATGTCTCTTTCGATCCATGACTGACTAAGCAGAATATTTTCCCGCAGTAGGTTGCCATTTATTTCTGCCAACGAAGGCTATAGAAACTAATCTGTCCTGCTATTCAACCCATCGCTTGAGGTAGAGGAGATGGATTAATACCTTTCCCTAGGGTATTTCTGCGTAAATGAATAAAACGAATACGACTGGAATTCGAATTCGGCTCTTCGATTTCTCATTCCGAGATTATATCCATTACACCACAACGCGCATCCATTTGGGGTTCATTATTCTCCTCAATTTCCTATCGTTGTTTCTCTCGGTAATATTTTGCCCCTTTAAGATACTATTTCTCTTTTGACCTACTTGCTTCTTTACTTCATCCATTTGTTCAAATGTGTCATGTTCTTCACTACATTTCCTCTGCTTCCCTTACCTTTGATGTCTCCTGTGAATGTTAAATTCTTTAAGATTTCTTTTCTCATTTATGTGCCTTCCAAATTCCAGCTGTCCTTTTCTCATTGTTAGCAACACTTTTATTATAGCTCCTGTTCTCTTTAAACCTTTTTCATTTGTCACATATGATATTTTCTTTCAAGATATTCTCAACATTCGTCGCTAGAATTATATCTCTGTTAAATCAAGTGTTTGCGGCTATGGTAACGATATGTAGCCAGAGAGAAACTTAGAAATTACATAGCAGCAAAGCTCTTTTTCTTTTTCGTTTCAATCTCTTTATACATTATTCAGAGTCTGAAAATGATTGTTCATTGTGTGTCTTGTCTTTTCAGTACGTAGGCGATCATGGCCCTCCACTTGTCCCAATCACTTGTTGCTCTTAACTCTTTTCCTCTTGGTATCTCTCCCTAACTCCGCTCCGCCATCCACATCCATGAAATATGTCTAGCGCAACTTACTCATGTCTCTCTTTCCTCCTATCCGTCTTGTGAGCATTAGATTCTCAAAACCCTCCTTCCTCATTACGTGTCCCAGAAACCTCAGCTGTCTCTTCCTGATGCTAAGTATGTTTCCTTTTCATTTGCATCCCTCTGCAAAACCTCGTCGTTGCTCACATGTTCGGTCCATGGAATCCTCATCATGCTTCTGTTGAACCACATTTTTGTTGCTTAAAATTAGCTCTCGCTGTTCCGATGTATCTTTGAATTACTATGTCACACTCGATGTTTTCTTACACTGCACAGATGGTTGAACTATTTAATTGCAGTTGTTTCCAGGTCCACCTGACCTGGGGTGGTAGCACCTGTTAGGCTCTCAGTTATTGGCAAATACAGAGCCCTTCAAATGAAAACACTATGAAAGTATAAAATACAGTTTAATAGCAAAAATATTTGTATAAAAAAGTCGACAATACATAACCATCAATACATTTTATTTGTAGTTTAAAGCATAAAATTGCGTTCAAAATATTTAGTTAAAACAATAAATTTGTGTTGGAAATATTTAATTTCGGCATTAAATAGCCCATAGAAGTGTTGATGTGTCGCTAAAGAAAAGCAAGCAAATAGATGGTTGAATTTCGCATTTGCTTGATAGTAAAGTCCGTGAAGTGTAACTCACACGTTGGCTAACAACCATGCAACCCGTCTTCAATTAATATTTACTCTTGTCTTCTTTGCTTGACTACATTGACTCATATTTCTTTCAAACTTCCTTCCGAGTCTGTCATCAACACAATGTCATCTACACATTTTATGCTCATTTTAAGGCCACTGGTTGGTTAGCTACTTTTTATTTTATTTTATTTTATTTTATTTTTTTTTTTGCGATGATGGTTAAATAAACCCAGCCAGAAAAGTATACTCGTCGTATACTCGTCGTATACTCTTTATCTTGTAGTATATTCAATTCTATCTCTCACTCTAACTCACGAACAGTAAATTTAAATGAAGCAATTATACGCTCAATTATTAATTCAACAGTTTTTTTTTCATTTTTTAATCTCAAGATGTTACAAAAATTTTATTTAAAATAATAATTTCGATAGAGAATGCCTTAAAATATATCTTAATAATTTTGAATAGGGCCCAAAAAAGAATAGGATTTAAAGACAACAAGGCGCGTTCGAAATTTTAGTTAAAATCTTGCTTTTCTTTCGTCAGCGGTCTAACAAAGATCGGTATGGAAAACTTAGAATGTTTTGTGAAAAAAAAAAACAACTTTAGAAAAAGTTTGAGAAATTCTTGCAAAAATACTTGTCGAGTGTTCATGAAATTTTCAGGAATTATTCACAACTGATTGAAACTTTTCTCTTTTAGAAATCTTGGCAAAAATATTATGATTTTATTTTATTTTTTGACATCAGATATCCTCACTTCCTAAATTTTATTAAATTAAAATCCCACCCTTTTTATTAGTTAAAAGTAGGACTCATTGGAGATTTTGAATCATCATTTTTTCCATGTCAAACAGAACACCATTTACCGAAAATTTTCTCTAAATCATAACATAAAAATGATATTAAAACATCACTCAATAAATCCCAGGCCTAGCTAATAAAACAACAACTTTTAGGTAAAATTCGACTTTATTCATCAACATAGTTTCCTTCTACGGTGATACACTGATCCCAATCCTTCTCTAACAATTCGATGACTTTTTTGTAGAAGGATTTCTCTTTGGCGTCAAAATACGCCTCAGTTTTCGTTGTCACGTCTTCACTGGAGACAAATCTCTTGAAGAGACCGTTCAACATTCTACAGAAAAACAGATATCGCATAGCAATTCAGCACTCTTTTCTTTGTTTCCAGTTAGATTTTCCAGTCTCTCAGTACTCTGATTAGCTTTTGAAATGCCTGCTTGGTCATACCAGTACGTCTTCGGATACGTGTGAATTTAGATAGAAGACTTACATTGATCAGTCAATCAGTTAAGTGCCATACGGGATAAACTCGTAGATGATCATGACTCTTTCGATCCATGACTTACTAGGCAGACGATTTTCCCGCAGTAGGTTGCCATTTTTTCTGTGGTAGACTGGTTGACGACCAAAGCTATAAAATGCAATGCATCCTGCTATTTAACCCATAGCTAGAGGGAGAAGAGATGGATTCATACCTTCCCCAAGTGTGTTTTTGCGTAATTGAATGCAACAAATTCATCTGGAATTCGAACTCGTCTCACCAATTTCTCATTTCGCAGCAATATCCATTGCACCACAAAGCACATTTACATTAATACATATTTCATTAAAATCAGCACACAGGTAATGGGGCACTTTTATAAAAAGAAGAAAAATCGAAAGTACTTGATAAAGTTTGGACAGTACCTATACAAATTGGATATAAATATATCCTCTCTTGAATGTAAAGAAGATAAGATTATATATATATATATATATATATATATATATATATATATATATATATATAAGCAGTAATAGAGAAATTGGTATAAAAGAGAGAAGTGCGAGACGACGGGAACGTTTTGTTTAAAGCGTAGATCAACATTCGAAATAAAAACAACTGAGCTGCAACTGTAAAAACGTAATGCATACTCTAAAATGCGATGAATGCGCAAACATTATGAGTGGGAGCGACACAAGGCCTTACTAATAGAGTAGCTCTGCACAGAAGTAACATTAAACTAGCCAATAACAGGAAATTGTACGTTTCCCAACACTTACACGAATGTAGTGGATGTAAATTCAGAGTAATGCCTATCTACCAAAAATGCAGATTATGACACACTCATGATACAGGAAGAAGTATTTATAAAAAAAAATACAAGTCTTCCTTCAGCAAAACAACAGGAAAACCCAAGGCACACACACAGACACACAAAACTAAAACGCACTAAAAAATAGATTTGCAAACCATAGTATTCCAAAAACAAAAAAAAAAAAACTAGATGACCCGTAGAACTGAATCAAAGACGAAATCAAATTTCGTAAGTCAGTGTTAACAAATTCTTCTGGCCAACGAAAGGTGAATGATTCCTAAAACGAAAGAGATTTAATGAGCGAGCGTGAAAAAAAAGTAACCAATAAACAAACACACGCGCGTATGAACTTTCTGATCTGCTCACCGAACACTTATCTATATATACACGGTATTTTAGGCTGTCAGAGAGACAAACGCATCTCGATATGTAAAGTCACAAGTTTATTCACCTGTAGAGTGTCAACTTTGAACTCGAAACACGTATAGCTACACAAATACCATTATGGACACTTAAGGTATAATACAAAAAAAAAGCAAGTAATATTAATAATAATAATAATAATAATAATAATAATAATAATAATAATAGCAGTAAACCTACGCTTTAAACAAAACGTTCACGGCTTCTCACACTTTTTTCTTACATATATACATATTAGTCATCCACATACAAACCTGTTTCGCTGTATCACAGCTCATAAGTGTGGCAAGACATCCACTTGCTTCTGACCAATTTTGTTGTCAGTCGGAGTTACTACTCCCTAAGCCCATGGGATCAGAGAAAGGAAATTTTAGCGTTTTATATATAAGCGGTGTATACTCACGATATTCCAAACATGATAAGCCAGTTGTTACCGAGTTCGTATTACCGAGTTTTTTTATTAATAATGCTTGTATTATTTCTAGCCTTTTTTTTTACATGTAAATGATGCTATTATATTTTCATTATTATCAAGTATGTTACAGATATAGTTTAGTATATCTCCATATGTGATTAAGTGAGATCAAATTAAACTTTGGTCAGAGAGATGCAACGTGAGTCTTCTCGTGGTAGTGTGTCTGATGTAATTATTTATGAATTTGGATTTATCAAGAACACTGTTCTTCAAAAGAATTATACGAACACATGAAAAATTATATTAAAAACTTAATGATAACACCATGTCTGTCGTTTTTAATAAAATTTATATATTTATGACTGATCAAATGACTGTTGTTTGCTCAATTTGTTATATTTAAGGCCAAAGACTTCCCAGTAGCCCTGCCTATAATGATAATAATAAAAGTAAATATTGTCAGTTATAATATCAGGGAAAGAACTGTATGATTAAAAAAGAGACAAGAGGAAACCTACATTTTGTTTTAGCCGATGCGTTTCGGCTACTGACTGACTTTATCAAGGCAAAAAACTAAATTAATTTATTTTAAATAAAACATCTACAAAGAAAAAGTTGTTGGTTATTAGAAAAAACGCTCATAAAATATTCATGAGATCAAACTGAAAATATTAACTTTTAAAAAAATGTCATGTGTATTATATTGTTATGTCACAAGATATTTTAAATGGTGAAAATTAAGCGTTTTCTTTTGATTTCTGATACGTTTGTTCTACATGTTGCTTGGGGAAAGTATTGGTTCTGTTAGAAAGGGTTAGATTGGGAAAAATCGGGGCGCAAATTAATATTTTGTTAATATTTAATGGCGGCACTTTCGACGATTTTCTTTCTGAATAAATTAATTTCTTTTTTGATAAGTAATGAATTTTTAGGCTGAAATTGTGGCCCATATTTTCTCTGTACTACCAGTGCATTTCTTTTTTTATTTATAAGGTTTCTTTTATGTTCATAGATACTTTTCTGCATGTTTCAACAATGTATCGCGAGGAACCTATTTTATATACGCCTGCTTCTGAGTTATTATTTTATTGTTATGTTTTTTGTTTTGTTTTTTTAGATTGTATCCAAAATGGTTTTGGAATTGGTCATCTCTATTTGTATATTGTTTAGATGGGATATATTGTTCTGTATAGTTAATTTTATAGAGTTGCTCGGTAGTATTATGTATCTGTTTTGTTTAATTTATTATTTTGGATAATGTTATTTTTGTTCTGGATTTGCATTTTATGTACCTTTCTTTTAGCATTGTGGATAAAGTTATATGGATATTGTATGTTTTTGAATGTGTTTTCAATGCATGCTACTTCTTTGCCTAAATACTTGGGATGCAAATTCTTAAAGCCTTTAAATATAAACCTATAACTGTACCAGATTTAATTTTAGGGGAGTGGTTTGAGTGGAAACTGATGAGGTCGTTTTTGTTGGTAGCTTTTCTGTAAACGTCAAAATTTAGTTTGTTATTACTTTTGTGTAATATGATATCTAGGACGGGAAGAGTATAGTTGGTTTCAGTTTCAAAGTTGAAGTCTATTGTAGGTTCAATGCTTTTAAGTTGGTTAACAGGATCTGTTAAATTAGTACTTTGTGGATATATTCGTAGAGAGTCGGCTATGTATCTGAAATAAGAAGAGTTTGGTAGTAAAATGTTTTTGAATAGGTCACTTTCTAGAAACGCTAATAACAGACAAGCGAAAACGCCGCTGAGAGGAGATCCCATTGGTAAACCAAATTTTTATCTATAGAAGCGGTCACCGAAAGTAAAAAAAACACTTTGCTTTGGTCATTAGCTGGCATATTTTTATGATTTCATGTGTAGGAAGAGGTAATGTTACTTTTGTTTGTGTTTTTAGTAGATTTAAGCACTTCTCTGTTGGGACGTTTGTGTATAGAGATTTTATGTCTGCACTGGCCATATATTTGTCTTTGAAGTCTATGTTTTTTAATTTGTTTAAGAGGTCGCCTGAATTATTTATGTGTGATGCACTGATTGTGCCGAGGGGTGGGATTAGGATTTTGCTTAGTTTGCCTCCTAGTTTATGTGGGGCGCTGCCTATCCCTGATATGATAGATTTCATTGGTTTGTCTAGTTCATGTGTTTTTCTTAGTCCATATGATGTGGGTGTTTTTGAATGCTGTACAATAAGTTTAAGCCAAGAGGTGTCTACATGTTTCAGTAATTTTTTGCTGTCGCTCATGAATTTTTTGTCTCTTATATATCCATCACAATGACTCTGATTTTATCAAAAGATACATCCAAGGCATAATCTCACAACGCGCACACACACACACACACACACACACACACACACACACACACACACACACACACACACACACAAATAATAAATAATGACACCTCATTTCCTCGCAAATATATAAAAGCCTTAAAGGAATTAGCAAACAACAAAAACATAAACAGAACTTCTTTCGATAAGGGCGGAGGAATCATAAATACGGACGTAAATCTCTGTAGTTTAGAACTTGCAGGTAAGTTGTTATTTTTGACATCAAATATAACAATTCATCTGCAAGTTCTAAACTACAAAAAAACAATATTATTTATGAATTGCATACTTACAGATACACACGTATACCAAGTACACATATGTCCATACTTATACATATGTACATGCAAATACGTCTATGCCTACACCCACATAAACGCACATTCATCCATATCTAAATATAAATGTTGTGTTCGCACACTGACATTCATATTTATGAAGACCGGTCTTATACACGTATAAATAATACTAACACATATTTACGCAAGTATACTAACCTCACATATACTCATGTGTATATGTATGGTTATATGTGTATAGAGACCTTCACTAAATCGCAAAAAAAAACATCATAGTTACTTTTAAACTGAATTTTTTTAAATGAGAAAGTTTTCTTGAAACTTTTATTTTAGATTTAATTGAAAGCTAAGTAATTAAATTTACTATTTCCACTAAGCAAAATACTCTGGTTTATTTCAAACAGAAATTATATTGATTAGAATATAAAAGTTTGAGTTTTTGATTCTTTTTTTTTTCAATTTTTTTAATTTTCCGCCATTTTTGAGCGATCGAAACATTTTTGTAAACAAAAGTTACTCCTCGGTTTTAAAAATCTTGCAAAAATAAATATGCATCCGTGACACATTACTTTTGGAAAATTAGCACATTTTATGTTGAATTAATCGGATTTACACAAATATTACTTATTTATAACGTGAAATTTAGAATAAAACTATTTCTTAATCACAAATTTGATTTTTTGACCTGTACACGTTGGAAATCATGATCGTGTTGACAGGTTCTTGATTAGAGTTAAAAAAAAAAAAATACGGCATTCATAAGCAACAAAACTGTTCTCATTTCTTTTTCTTTTCATGAATTATTATAATATACAAATGAAAACAATTTTTTAAAATTTTATTAGTAATCGAATTTTTTTTCAGACTATAATATCTTTAATTATTATTATTTATGCCAACAATTAAAAGCTTATAAAATTAAATTCTATCAGAGTTTTATTGCATTTTTTATTTTACTCTTCGGAGCAGATTTTCGGATAGTGTTGTTAACTTTAAAATAAAAAAAAATAGATGATTTATATTCCCTAATGAATCTTGCGTTTAACTAATAAAAAGCTGTTTTGCAGCCAATTAAAATTTATTAAAATTTCATGGATTTACGTGAAGGAGGTAATAGTGTAAAAATATATATTTTTACCAAGATTTTTAAAAATGATAATTCCAAAAATGATAATTTCAAAAATAATTTCATTTATTTGTGAATAAGAATTACTTTGATTTTCGCTCTTAATAATAATATAAACATTTTGATGGAAAAAGTTTGTTTTATTAAGTTTGGGGCCTTTTTTATTCATACTATGCTGTTTTTTTTTGTTTTGTTTTTTTGTTTTTTTAGCGATTTTTTGAAGTACATAGTATATAGGTATTCATGTGCTGTGAGTAGGTGTGTAATGGTTTTATGGTCACTCTTTCCACCTAGTGAACTTTCTCGCTTGGCCATAATGATTCTTACCCGAAATAAAACCAAAATTTCTATTTTGGATCATGTTATTTGATTTCCATTTCGTTTTCAAAGAAATGATTATTCCGGGAAAATATTTGTATCGAAAGGAACGAATATAGTGTGGTGGGAAGAAATGAACTAATTTAGTTCATAGAGATGAATTATAATTTATAACCACTTTAAATGATGTGTTGAGTTTTCCTTTATGAATATCATATTGCTCTGGATAACATCCATTGAGCTCTCTATACACATCTACCACTTAATATCTTATATTAAGTAGATCTTGTTAGATTATCCTCGCTATTCACGGATTTGACATCAATATATAAATGGCTTCGCTCATTCAGTAACGAATTAGAGCACTCTGGATATTAGGCGTGTATAATGATAATATACGCGCTAAAAAGTCTGCCTTCTTCTACCAAGCGGCCATAGCCCAGAGGTAGAATCACCGACTGACGCCAATTCGGTCGGGTTTCAATCCTGGGTTAAAAGCAATCGGAGTCTAACCGTACCGATGACCTGTGATACAGCGAAACAGATCTGTCTGCGGATGACTATATATATATATATATATATATATATATATATATATATATATATATGCACATATACTCACAGACAGACATACATAAACACACATAGCATACGCGTAGTAAGTGAGAACAGATTATAATATAAAAGAACACAAAGATATTAAATAGAAAAATCAGTGCATTTAAAAATCGCACACGATCATCTTAGCGAAAGAGGAAAAGTCCTTCAAGGACACTCTCGATGGCAGCCTTGATGCGACCTGAGAGGCAACCATATTCCTAAATCAGTTGCTTTTCTTTCATATTGGCCATTACGTTCATGAGAGTGGCATTTCACGTGTTCTTATCATTGTAGGACAGCTCAATGAATCTACGAACTTGAAACTCTTGAATAACGATATCTGGGCGTCATAAAGAGGAAGTTCAACAAGCGACCGAATAATAATAAAGACACTTAAAAGGCCCTTCTCATGAACATAATCGCCAATATGAACAAGAAGCAACTGCTTCCCAAGCCACATCAAGGCTCAGGGGCCACATGAAGAGCTCGCGGGATACATATCGGTGGCTGACACGATTATGGAATTTCTCAGTCATCCATTCTTGGATCACATATGCCATTTGGCTGGGAAGAGAGTTGTACCTCCACACTTCCATCTAAAATCTGACTACCGTGTAGAGTATCTCGATGTACACCCTAGAGGAAGAAGTGCGGTTGCGTGGTATGGCACTCGTTGCTCAGCAAAACTAGAGCCACGCCGACGACGCAAACTTAGGATTCATTTTTATTCCTCTTTGAAGAAACTGACTTATACTCAGTATCTGACTGGCGGATAGTACCACGAACACTGACTGCCTTTTTATTTCCTAAGTCGGTTTGTTAATGCATTTATTACATTTAAAAGAGACACGAGATTGTTCGAATTTAGTGAATGCCGTGTAACATTAGTTGAGTTTGTCTTCTATTTATAGCTTGACTAAGATGTGTCCTCAGATATCTGGCACGCCCTCTACATATGCGTGTGTGGGTGCGTAAATATGTAGAAATATTCATAGACAAAACTACAAAAGAATTTGTAACTCAAGTTTACGTGTATTCATTATCTAAACTAATTTATAAATGAAACTTTGTGTGTGTGTGTGTGTGTGTGTGTGTGTGTGTGTGTGTGTGTGTGTGTGTGTGTGTGTGTGTATCCGTTACCTAGGAACTCCGAAACGGCGAAACCGATTTTCTTGAATGAAAACTTACATAGTTGTACTATAAGCGTCTGCGAATGTTCTTAGCTAGGTTTTGTGTCGAGGTATTCCCGATAAATATCGAAAATCGATAATCGAAAAAATCGGGTTATAAACGTGGTCCGATTTTAATCAAATTTGATGCACTAATAGACAAAGACATAATAAACGATATTCAGAAGTTTCAAGGTTGCAGCTCTTACAATAGTGCAGAAAATAGATTATATATATATATTTTTATATATATATATATATTTATATTTAAGACAAGATGTTTGTGTGTGTGTCTGTTTATCTGCCTGCATATCTGTATTTTTTCAGCCCTTTTATTTTAGTTTTTGCTTCGTGTTTGGCTCTAAGTAGGTATAATTGTAGTTCTTAGTCTCAGCCATGATACCATTTACTCAGAGGACTTATTTAGCCTTCAAAAGTTTACAACGAAAAATCTTATTTGATATCAATACCGGGAAATCAAAATTTGACTTACATCCATTTATTTTTCTTTCAGTCTACGGTTTCGCTTTAACTGGAAACAACTATTGCTTTTTAGTCTTTCGTGCCAACGTCCAAAGAGTCTGAGCCCCAGGACCATGGATTAGTTTTAAAGCTTTCATTACACCCGAGCAACACTGGGTTAAATATATTGAGCTTTGATTATCAATTTTAACGATAATAAAAAAATCAAATACAAGCAATGGTATAGCGAGAATTCTAAAGCCTGGACACCTACACATAATAATACTGCTTGAATATGTGCACACACACACACACACACACACACACACATACACACACACACACACACATATATATATATATATATATATATATATATATATATATATATTGTATTTAGGTAACAATCCCTCTTTTATGCAAGTTACATTAAAAATGAGGCAAAGTGCCGTGATTAGGTTTTTATATCTTTCATGTGATCTTAGAATTATTTTTTCTTTTCAGTACATAATTATATTAATGAACACAAAGATAAAAAAAATATATTCATATATTGAAAAGAAAAAATTACGAGATCATATGAAAATTTACATAAAAAACTAACTACAGCACCTTAACTGTCATTTTTAACGAAACTTGCATATATATATATACTTACTGTTTTATTATTATCATTTTCTTATTATTATCATCATCATGATTTTAAACGTTATGTTTAGAGGATAAAAAAATTTGATTAGACATCTCAGTTTTTTTTAAGTAGTGAAAATTTACTTCTACCGGCCCGTGCATTCGAGAGTCTTAATAAAGATGATGTGCCTTCCGGCATACTTCATGCCTGCCTCCATTGTATGAGAAATCATCGTTAACAAGGAAAAGGAGGGGTGATAGGATCGAACTCTGCCGTTTTCTCTTTATTAAGACTATCGAATACATAAGCCGGTAGATGAAAATTTACACTGCCTTAAGAAACAGTGGTGTCTAATCAAATACGTGTATTAACCAAATTTAACATTTTTAATAAGTAATAATATCAGATTATAAATAAAATCCATTATTTCCTTATATATATAAAGACACACACACACGCACACACACACACACACACAAACACACACACACAGACACACACACACGCATATATATATATATATATATATATATACGTAATTGCAATAAAGCAGCACTAATTTTTATAGACTAATGTCCGAAAAACCAATGCTAACCTATCAGTAAATAAATTAAATCGTCAATGACCCAATGAGGCCTACCTCGTAGGTTAAATAAAGGGGAAGAAAAAAAAAAAGAAACAAACCAAGCACAAGAACAATGCGTCAAGAGCTTGTTTGAAAAAAAAAAAACAAGACGAAAACCTTAGCAGTAAAGTGCTCTCTACGTTTAAAGTACGAAAGTAGAGCAAAAAATGCAGTACACTAAATCTAAAAACGAGCCAACACCGACCGCGGTTTTCACACAATGGATCCGTTGTGTGAAACCGCGGTCGGTGTTGGCTCGTTTTTAGATTTAGTGTACTGTATATATATATATATATATATATATATATATATATATATAAAGATTTGCTTGTCATCTAAGTTTTCATGACGGTAAGCAGTTCCGAAGAGTCTACAATGACAGCCATCCACTGCGACTAACTTAAATTTATGTCAATTTTGCAACAAAGTACGTGCATCAGCAGGACGTGTTTTGGAATTAATTTTGTTAAATCATTCCTACTTTTTTCTGAGAAATTATATTTTTTATTATTAAAAAAGTACTCAGGATTTTTCTTTTATTTTATATATTAAATATTATTCCATAAACGCCTCAGGAGACATTCCTGATGGGGAATTTCCGAATAAGGCTTGTAGTATGAATGCAAGAAAAAGAAGAGAAGATTATGAGGATAAGGAGGATAAATAGAGATAAAATCTTGTCTTGAAGAGGTTAAGATTGTCGTCTTTTCGGAAAGATTCATATGCTATCGTGTTCAATAAAGTAGTTCTCTGGAAAGTGCCGCATAAGTGAAATGTCCTTCTTACAGTTGAATTACTGGGGAAAGTGTGATTAGAGTTCGCAGCATAGCTGTAAATGTTTTCACTGGTGTAAATAATATATAGAGATAAAGTAGCGATAGGCTTGCAAAATTGCGTCTGTAGCAAAGTCGAACATAGATCATCCCCTACAAGAGTGCATAAATGATTTTGAACTCTATGAAGGCTGAAAAATGCAGACTGAGCATCTCCAGGTCCAGTTTTTGCCTTCATTGTTTCGTCCTTAGGGACACATGGCCCAGTGGATATAGACGTTGGTTAGTTCCTGTGACTTGACCCAAAGAATTGTTAGTTCAATACCAGGCTACAGCAGTTGTGAACAAGTAATTTACAGGGTTAGAGGGAGATAACTCATGACTTCTAAAAGAGGCACTACTACGCAAGGGATGAGAATAATATACCCCAGTGATTGTAATAAATGGTTCGGTTCGAAATTCCTAGCACCTGAAGTAAGGCCGGAGGGTACAACGGCCGAAACGTCGTACAAATGGCAACAGAAACGTGAACAAATCTAAATACTGTAAATACTACCTCATCTCAGAAATAGAGACAAATACAAAAATTAGTTAATTAATTTTGGAATATTTTTGTTACAATAATAACAAATCAATCGGAAATGCGCAACCATCTTACTTACGAATTAGATTGCCTTTTTTGGTTATTCGAATTTTGTTTCTTAACAAAAGAACATATATAACGCTTCTTCTTCTTCTTCTTCTTCTTCTTCTTCCCATCCTCCTTTTTCTTTTTCTCTTCCTTTTTCTTCTTATTTTCGCTACTGAAGTCAAATTCGTTAAAGAGATGTAAAGATAGAAATAAATGAAAACGTCGCAAAAATGAAGTGCTTCGTTTCACGCCAACAAAGCACCTTTTACTGACCAATCAACGAAATCATACCAGAAGTCAAAGCAGAAGTAATTAGCTATCTTTTCTGTCATTGGTCGGCTTAAGGCAAGTGTGACAAACCAATGAAAAGTTCTATTGTCCATCATTTTTTAATTTATACTCCAGTGTCAATTAGTACGTTCTTATCGTGTGTGGCGGAGGATTCAAAAGACCAAAGAGTTCATAGATACACTAAACTCTCAATTAGTGCATTATATCTCTGACAAAGCAATGTCTTATTTTGTAGCAATGGGGGAGGGTGAAAGTTTTATGCTTTGCTTGCCCTCATTTCTTTTTGTTTATTTGCCGTATATACGAAGCAAAGAGAGTCATTTCCATGAATCCAATCCCAACCCCCACTCACCCATCATACATCCTATATTTACGTCACATATTCTCGATAACGACAATTTTCTTATCGCTAAAGTTCGCGTCTTTAAATCTTTAGATCAGGAGAACTAATCTAGACTTCGGCGTTCCATTTGATGTCTGACTTCTCGTCGTCTCCACGATGATGATTTTGGCAAAAACTAAAAAGAGGAACTGAAGATTGCAAGAAAGAAAAGCTTTATAATATCATTCGTGTGCTTTGGGCAATGATTTAATGGTGGAGTTGGTGGTGTGGCTTTTGCAATTTTTGTTGCTGCTGATGTTATTAGTGGTGAAGAAATCATTTTTCTCGGCATTGTTCTTTTTTTCATTCCGAAGAATTCTACTTCGATTTTTCCTTCTTTAACTTATTTGTTTGCCTCCTTTTCTTTTAATGAAACAGTCTTCTTCGACTAAATGTCTCTTTTCCACCATTTATCGCGATTTTATCTTTCTTCACCCACTTCTTCATTCTTTTATCTTTAATATTTCTTCTTGTTCTCTTCCACCAAAATTTGTTTTTCCTTTTTTCACTCTATTTTTCTTTTCTTTTTTCACCTTCTTCTTCTTCTTCTTCTTCTTCTTTCTTCCGCGTCTTTTTCATTTTTATTTACCTGTAATTTTTTACACCTGTAATTCTTCATTTTTTTTTCCTTTCTTCAGACTTCCCGACGAAAGAGAATTTTCAAAATTTAAAAGAACTGAGAAAAACAAAAAGCCTCCCTTCACTGGACATGATCTGTGTGACTGACCATCGATCTACGACAGGCGGCCAAATTAAACAATGCTAGAATTTATTATTCAATAAATCAGCAATAACTAATCAATCACCTGAAAATCACCTGAAAATGTTCAGGTGATACTTGTAAGGAACGATATATCATGTGCGTTCCTCGATTTATTAACTTGTTTTAAGAGTGCCAGGTTTTATGCAATCAAAGTTAAACATAAATTTTGCTCTAAGAATAAATACAAAAGATATTTTATTTAAATGACTTCCAACAGTAGAAATAAAACGAAATGTGTAGTAAATCAAACTAGAAAATGAAATAACGTTAACTTCCTAGAGTAGTGAAAAAAAAAAGGTTTGAAAGGAAACTTCCGTCAATAATAGAAAGAGCTATAATAGTGAATTTGAGAAGTTTAATTTCCTGAAATCTGTAAAATTAAAGGACTTTTTAATTTTTTAACCAACAACTAAGCATTCGGTGAAGGAAAGTCGAATGTTTCTTGCATAAAATATTTTTTTATTATTCTATAATTATTTAGATATGTTTTCTTCAAATCGCAAATAGTTGATTTACATTCGCCAAGAGATCCTGCATTTAACTAATAAAACGAGAAGTCGGTAATATATGTAAAAAAATGTATTTTTGCCAATGTTTTCTAAAAATAATAATTGTATAAATAACATAATTTCTTTTGGGAATAAGTCATGAAAGATTCATTAAAATCTGGCAATTATTTGATTTTTGCATGAATTTCAAAATTAAAGTGTTTTTCCACACCAAAGAAATAAGTTGCGTAATATTACGTTTGCCATTAGAGTAACCACTAGTAAACACCGAGTAAATCACTGATGAAAAAAAGATTAACCAAAATTTGGAACGTGTTAGAACAGATTAAAAATAATTTTAAAAAATTAATATTAATTATTAATAATAACATAAACATTTTTGCGAAAAAGCTTTGTTTTTATTAAGTGTGGGCCCTTTTAACATCATGCCATGCTGTTTTTTTTTTTTTTTGTTGCTTTTGTTTTTAGCGAATGAGTATATATATATATATATATATATATATATATATATATATATATGACTAAAAGAAAGAGACAACAGGAAAACTGCATTTAGTTTCCTCAGACGCGTTTTGTCCACTGACTGACTTTTTCAAGCCAAAAAACGAAATTAATTTATTTTAAATAAAGTATCTATAAACAAAAACAAAATTTTGTTGGATGCTAGAAACTTATAAAATGCTCATAAATATTCATTAGGTCAAAGGCCCTCAGTGCACGCAATGCGTCGGCTAAAAGTAAGTACCTCCACTCATTTTCGATACCTTCGTTTTAAATAGTTTTTAATAAATATAAAAGCTTTCTTGAAACTTTCAATTTAACTTTAATTGAAATCTAAAAAGTAAGCAAAATATTATGGTGTATTTTAAACCGAAATTACATTGATTGGAATCTAAAATTTTCAGATTTAAAGAAAAAAATAACTTTTCCCACCATTTCTGATCGGTCGACACATTTTGTAAACAAGCTAATGCTCTGTTTTAAAAATATTGTAAAAATAAAATATACATCGCTGATACGTTATTTTAGCAAATTTAAAATTAATTTAATCTGATTTGAAACAAGTATTACTTGCTTCCTGCTTTAAATGTTGTATTAAAGCGTTTCTTATTCCCAGTAGCCTTGTTATCAGTACCCTTATTATTTGAGGTGACGAATGATCTACTTATATCTGGAACCTGTCAAAAACTAAGTATGGTGAACCAGAATTGACATTATACATGTATCTAACTTACTGTATCTAACTTAATCAAAAGTTTGGCTGTTGGTTTTTAACTACATAGTAAAATTAAAAGTTTAACAATATTTTCTGGACTTATCTAATATTCTATAGAATTTTAGTTAGTTTAGCCTTATAGGTCTTACATTTGAAGATGCTTTCTGAAAAATGCAAATTAAAATTATATAAAACTTTCTTTCAAATTAATTTTAAAATTTAACATGACAGAGGTAACTCAATAATTTATGAAATGTTATGGATGTTATGGTATTTATTAATTTTTATTTTTAATATCTATTTTTCATATTATTCTTTATTAAGTACCTCCACAAATTGTGAATTTCACAATTATTTTTGTAACAAAATGAGAATACTAAGAATTAAAAATATAAAAATTAAATTTTGAACGAATGATTAGCAAAGCCCGTTGACCGTTGAAGGTACACGGGAAACACGGAAGTGAAATGAAAGAATTATACCCTACAATATATAAAAAAGTTTATATAAGGCTTTTTTTCTGTAATCGGCGCAACTCTTAAAACACGTGATCTTTTAATGATATAGCGCTTTCGGCCACCCGTAAAATGAAAAAAGGGTCATCGGCATGTACAAATTTTTCTTAATTCTCTTACAAACCTTTTGATACTAATATTTACATTCACCTTTTCAATTTTAGATGAGTAAATATAGTCTTCACTTATAAGCTAATTAGAACGATGATTAGAATTTCTTTTAAAAGATTTTTGAAACATTCAAATTATTCGTTGACTGAATTTTTTTAAAACACTTTTGAAACATAATAAATTATCATAATAAAAGAATAAAAAATGTAAACAATTTTTGTAAAAATTCAATTATTCATCGAATTTTTTTTCTTTTCAGGTTATGATATCCTTAATATATATTACTTTAAAAGCAATTAAAAGTTTATCGAAAAATAGTTTTATTGCATTTTTTTTTCACAATTCTGAGCAGATTTTCTGAAAAGGAGCTACTTTTTTGAAAAAAGAAAAAGGTGATAAATATTCTCCAAGACATCCTGCATTTAACTAATAAAACAAAATTTCGGACCGGTAGTTAATTTCTAGAAATTTCAAGAAATTAATCAGAGGTGGGGTAATATATGTCAAGAAAAGAAAATATTTCTACCAAGATTTTATAAAAATAATAATTTAAAAATGATTTTAGTCATTTATGAATAAGTCCTGAAAAGTTTCATTAAAATCCGACAATTATTTGATTTTTGCAAGAATTTCCAAATTAATGTGTTTTTCACCGGCGAAAAAGTGAGTTGTGTAAGATTACGTCTGCCGGAGTAAAACTCTTGTAAAAATCGGGTCATTCACTGACGGAAGAAAAAAAGATTTTTAATAAAAATTTCGAACGTGTTAGAAAGCATTAATTTTTTAATATTTAAAATATACTTTGATTTTTCTTAAACATAACATAAAAATTTTTATGGTAAAACTTGGGGCTTTTAACATCATGCTACACTTCTTTCTTTTTTTTTTCAGCGAATGAGTGGAAGTACCAAATGTAAACATCCATTTTGTCGGGGTCTTGATGCAAGTTGGGAACCAATCATAACAAGCCTTTCATCTCATACCCAACAAATAATTTTGCGTGAGTTTATTCAGTCAATTGAGTGAGCTCGTACACTGTGTGATCGTAGCATTCATCACAATAACCATTAGGGCCTGCTTGAATTTAGTAGAAATAGATTTATAATATACCTGATTGACTGATTAGTTAGCTTATCAATATTTCATGGGTCATTTATAGCCGAAAACGTTTCAGTGTTAAAAGAATAAAAAGAATAATGAGATAAAATTATTCAAATTTGTGAAAGCGTAAAATATTTTTTTTTAATTAATGCGTAAATTGTTTTATTTCAGGACAAAGCATGGTAGTCAAAGGATTGCAGGAGAATTCAGTTTGGCTGCTATTTATACGCTGTGTAAGAGGGCTTGATAAAAAAGCACTAAAGTCAACCCATTTCCAAAAACTACACCAAATAGAAGATGCTTTTCTTACTTCGTCAGGCCGATAAATCTCTTTCTCTCTCTCTCTCTCTCTCTATATATATATATATATATATATGTATCTTATTTTCTTATGTGAAACGTAAACATAGTAATTTCTAAGGAATTAATGCCATTTATAAAGTGGTTTTCACGACAAGCGAGGACGCAGGTTCGAACGCTGCGGAAAGACACATTTTCATATATAAGTTTGTCGAATGAACACGCCGCTAGACATGGATTTATTTTGTTATTAAAAAAAACAAATTTTCTCTCCGAACACGTGCATACACTAAATATAAGGTTTGAAGTGATGCATATTTTTATGCATACATATTTTATGGCATATATATATTAGTGTGTGTGTGTGTGTGTGTGTGTGTGTGTGTGTGTGTGTGTGTGTGTGTGTGTGAATAACATGTGTACGCTAATACTTAATGGTGAGCCAATAAATCTGCAGTCTGACACGTAGCTATTAGTTATTCCAGAATACACCCTGGCTATATTGTCAGATCTATGTGAACAATTTTAGCCAGTGCATTTACAAAGATTATGACGAAAAATATTTCTGATTTTCGTTTAAATGCTTTTTTTCTCATTTGGCGATTGCCATACTCACCTCACCTACCTTTGCATACAAATATGGACACACACACACACACACACACACACACACACACACACACACACATATATATATATATATATATATATATATATATATATATATATATATATATATATAGAGTTTACCAAAAATGCATGCACACTTCAGGAATGGAAAACCTATTGTAGTTTATCAAATTGTGATAACACTGTTTACCGTAGTACGATATTTCCTAGACAGATGACATTACCCTTATGGCTATAACATCAGAAAGCCCTAAAAGAAGTTGGGTATCGCAGAAAACTAACTGCATTGGTGGCCCTTAGACATTTCTGCACATATATCAAAGATATATGTGCAGAAATGTCAAAGTTAGCCGCACTGATAAATGTCTGCATGCTAAATGTCAAATATTTTGAGAATTTCTTGTGATTGTAGTGCCTAGAGGTAATTTATATTAATCTTGTGATGTTTGAATAAATTTGATATTAATATATCCATACATTTTCCTTTCTTGTACTATTTTTTGTCGAACTCTCTCCCTCCTCTCTTTCTCTCTTTCTTTATATATATATATATATATATATATATATATATGGCTGGAAGCAATCGAATGTCTAGCCGTACTGATGAGCCGAGGTACAGCGAAACAGATCTGTCTGCGAATAACTATATATATATAAATTCAGAAATTTACATTCCGTTGAATAGCTATTTCAGCGAGAGAATTCTCGCTTCATCAGCATTGATCGAAAACAAAAAAATTATTAAATCAAATATGGTAGAAAAATTCACATACTGGAAGAAGCCCAAAAACATATCCATACACAGGAATTTAAAAAGAAAAAGTGGGGGAGGGGGATTCAGAAAGCAAAAAATGTTTCAAATTTGTCGTCCAGACATAAAAAAGGGGCAGAGATAGAGAGTCATGAATCTATACGAGAAAGCTGTTAGAATAATCCGGAACCGACATATAGATAGAAATTAAATTGAGCAAATATACAAAAATAGAAAGGGATGTGAGACGATGAGGTGTCTTCTTTTCAAATTTATTTTACCTCTACAACGAAGCCATCGTTAGGGAACTGTAAATCGTACCAGAATTTATTATCGGCAGTTGTAATTTGAACTATATAAGATATGCAGATCACTCTGTGTTGATAGCGAACTCGGAAATATAGGACCTCTTCGACTGGTGATTTTCTAAGCACACCTTAGCTGTAGCACAAGGCTGAATGTATGTGGTACCCAGTGAGGATCGAACTCACTACTCAGTTGCTAGATCTAATGGTAGAAGAAAGCTAAAAAAAAAAAAGGAGTAACTATTTACTGCAATAAGACTGAAAGTAGAGTCATCAGCAAGAGACAAAGCCCCAAGATGCAAGTTACTCACTGGAAATATAAAAACATCAAACAAGTGCAGAAGTACAAACATCTGGGAAGCGTTATAATATAGGAGAAAACATGTGACACCGAGATCCGAACACACATTGGAGTAGTGAAATAAGCCCTTCAAAAGTTAGATAGGGCGCTGAGAAACGGAAAAAGAGTGTTAAATTGATATGTGGTATCTATCCTCTTAAATGGTAGTGAATGTTCGACAATTTTCCTAAGGGAAAAAAAAGAAGCAGCAGAAATGTGGTTCTACAGATGGATACTAAAAACTCCATGGACGGAACGAGTAAGCAACAAGAAAGTCTTTAAGAAAATGGAACAGGAATAACACATATAGACATAATCAAGAAAAGATAGCTGAAATTACTTATTCACAATTAGGAGGGAAGGCTTGAAAAACTTAACCAGTACAGGACATACTAAGGTGAAGGAAGATAGGACAAGGCAGCGAACCACTTACCTGATGAGCTTGCGTGGATGGATGGTAAAACGGGAAGGGGATTCAGCAAAGAGAAAAAAAAACTGTTAATAGCAAAATGGTACAGAAAGTTGTTGAAAGCCATGGTCGCCTGTACTCAAGGAACGTGGTACATACAAAATGAAGATGGACTGCATTTGTTTCATGATGTTAAAATAGGCTGACCTCGCTTCGTCACTCTTATTCAGATTTCCCAGGGTCTGAAGAGAGGACACGGCTAACGAAAAGAAAATATGAAAATAAATATTAAATATTTAACTTTGAAGTTGAAGCCATTATGAGTTTAAATCATTGAAGAATGAAAATACAATTGAAATAGAAATAATAATTTTATATTTCTGATTCAATGAAAAAAAGGTCGTGTAAGATTAATTAGACCTGATGGCCATAATTTTTCTTACTGTGTCAATGGTTTGATTTGACAGCTGTATTTATACAAATCTTGTATATTATTTCTAAAAAAAAGTGTCCGATATAAAATAGAAGGTTCAGAAGATGTTAAAAGATTTTTGAGAACAAGTGATAATATTATGATTAACAATTCCTGTCTCATAATTTACATAAGAGAAAGTTCTTGCAAGTATATTTTCATATTTTACAGACCTTTACACCAAATTTGTCCATATGGAAAAATATAGTTTGGAATTTTTTCTAATGCTCCCGTCGTCGTCGTCATCACTTAATTTCTTCCTTTTCTGATAGCTTCCTTCATGGTTGATGGCGTTGAAGACTAAATATACCAAATGTTGCGTGGAAGAGTCGATGGCAGTGACTCTATGGTAATGTTAATGGGGAACAAAGTTGGTTTTGTCAATTCTTTCTATCTCGTTTGATTTCTTCTTCATATTTTGGCGATAGATGGCAGCCTGGGAATAGCAGGTGCTGTAAGCTTGAATTTGTGGGGGGGGGTGTAATGAATAATAGCTCGGGATTGTTAATTAGGGAGTTGGGTTCCAATTCCAGTCGAGTTTATTATATTCACGTACATACAAATACACTTGGGAAAGGTATGGATCAACCTTTTTCTCCTCCCATCTATGAGTTAATCAATAACACTTAAAACCGATATTATCTCAAAAACATAAATGCATACAAATTAGTTAAATTTTGGCATTAAATAACCCATAGAGGCTGATATGCAAATAAAAAACAAACAAAAAAAAGCAACCAAGTTATTGTTTCCGATGTTGATGGAAAACCGCCAGTTGGCAGTGCTTTAGGCTTGTATTTTAAATGTTTTAGGGTCAAGTCCAGTGGCTTTCAGTGTTGTTTTTAGTTGGTACATATTTCTTTGTCATTTCACTGAAGTGAGCTCGCTGAATATGACTTGATCTTCTATTCTTGCTAAATGCCCTGACCATCCTGACCATTGACACATCGAAATCATTGGGGACATCGACGTCGTGTAATGATTAGCATCCTTGTCTCGCTATAATTCTTACAACTGAGTAGTGAGTTTGATCCTCATTGGGTTTCCCATAGTTTTTGCCTTGCGCCCATCTAAGCTGCGCTTAGAAAATCACCATGCCCTGATTATCAAAGATGGTGTTTAATAATCCGTAATTCGACGCTCTGCCAGTTGGCTCTTTCCAGTTCACTTGCAGATCAAGGTTGAATTTGTCCCCAAGCGACCGTCAGGTGGCGAAATATGATTTAACTCCTCACTACAAATAACTGCATTTCTATAAAATGACCACCCTCTCACTTCATCTCTGTGTGACGCTTTTTTTCTGTCTATCAACGTCTCTCACGCCCTCTCTCTCTCTCTCTTTCTTTCTTTCTTTCTTTCTTTTTGTTTTACTCCCTATTTCTCTCTCTCTCTCTCTCTCTTTCTCTCTCTCTCTCTCTGTTTCACCCGGGGAGGATCATCACATTGGATTTTATTTCATTTCACAAAAAGTTCTAATTTCTTAGTTTATGACTTATAATTCGTATTATAAACGAATAAAAAATATTTCAACAAATTTAATACATGATAAATTGGTACAGTAGCTTGATAAGTACATTTTTTTCGGAATTATGGAGTAGCATGGATAGCTCATAACAACGACTAAAGTGCATGAGTAGGGAGTCTGATTATCAATAGGGGACCAACTCCCATGGCCTTGTGCCAGATTAATCTAGCAAAATCAGAATTAAATTTAAGATTGTTTAAAATAATCTAGATTTATTAGCTAATTTTTTTGTATATTATTGAAAATTTAATAAGCCAAGTGTCTAATTCTAAGTCTCGAATACCTCGACTGAGGCATTTGGCAACCATTGTTAAAAATTGTTCTTTTAAGAAATGTTATATTTAATATAATATTTCTTAAAGTAGAAGATTCTTTTAATAATTAAAATCTTCTTTATTCTTAATGTAAATAGTTAATAAACTATACAGGGTGCGACGGATTACGCAAAAATAAACATAACACTGACATCTCATTTTAACATATATATTTACTAAAATTACACAAACATATATTGAAAGAGTAAATTTACGCTCTAAAATCGCCATTGGTTTCAACCTCGGCTTCCAGACAACTTCAGAATCTCCTTCATCTCTTCTGGGCGGTCATCTTGTTTAAGTTGGTGAATGCTGCCATAAACCTTACTTTCTGTTCATCTTTGGTGCTATAAGAGGTTTTGTCGGTCGGTCGCTCAACTGCGTCCCATACTCAAGAGGATTGCAAATCTGGGGAAGTAGATGGCCAGATGTATGGGGTGATATGGTCCCAGAAATCTTCTGCCAGTCATAACTGGATTCCTCTGCTTGTTGCTAGATATAGTCTTCCAGCAGCTACCCTTTTGACTCAGGGTGTCACTAACTCGTCAAGACACTTGAAGTAGGCCCCCGTACTGAGTCTGAGACTCTGTGGGAAGATCAATAGAGGCATAATGTTGCCATCATCACTAGTGATCACTTCACACAGCTTCGTATCATCATTAGATTCGTCCAACTTTTTCTGAATCCTCTGCACTGTCCTCAGATTGACACCGAAACATTCCGAATGGCTCATATTCGATGCCGTTTCCAAATTTCTGGTGAATTGCGTCATGGTGCTCTTTTTCCCACTGATGGTTTCCAACTGACATTACTATAATACTGTACAGGCGACAAAATCCAAAACAAACAAATTGAAAATATAAGATGGAGACAATTTCCTCATCGCACCACATATATAAACAAATGCTAAAATATTTTGACACTATTTAAAATAAAGTCCAATTTTGTCCTTTCAGTTTAATTAATTTTCAGCAGATTACATAAGTAGTCAGTCAGTAAGTTAGGCACCATACGTGACACATGCTTGGGCGATCATGTCTCTTTCGAGACATGACTACTGGGCAGAAGATAATTCGCGCAGTAGACTGCCATTACTTTCTGCAGTAGATTGATTGCCAGCCATTGCTATAGAACAAATCTATCCTGTTATTTAACCCATAACTGGAAGAAAGAAAAGGATTAATACCTTTCCCAAGGATATTTGCGCGTTAGTAAATGCAAAGAGGTACTCTTCTAAAAATGAATTTTAAAAATTTGAGACTTAACAATTTTTATGAAATAGAAGTAAAAAGTGAGAATAGCACTTGAAAATTTTGAATGACATTTTGAAAATGTCCTCAAAAGAAAGAAATCATAAGATCACATGAAAAAATTACATAAAAACTTAACCATCATGTTCATTTTTAATTAAACCTGCATAAAAGAGAGATTGCTGCCCAAATATACAACATATATATATATATATATATATATATATATATATATATATATATATATATGCGTGTGTGTGTGTCTGTGAGTGTGTGTGTACGATTAATGTGAAAAAGTTTGTCACTTAACTGAGCAGGGTCATGCCTTAAACCACTGTAAAAGCAACAATCTTGGCACTAAGCATGAACACAACCCAGCACTATATATATATATATATATATATATATACACGTGAAAAGATCGCCAAGACCTACCGCGGTTTCGCACAACGGCTCGTCAGGGCAAAGGCAGACCAAGGATTTGGTCTCTTTGCTCGGTGTGTCTATTTATTTGATAATCCTTGGTCTGCCTTTGCCCTGACGAGCCGTTGTGCGAAACCGCGGTAGGTCTTGGCGATCTTGTGATCTTTTCACGTGTGTTTTTGCTCTACGTTACTTCCTCTTTGTTAATTCGATTTGGTTAGTTTGTATCGAGCACTTTTCTTTCTTTGTGGTTGGTTCCGTTTGAGGGTTTTTTTTCTTTGCTGCGAGGTACTGTATGTATTTTCGGTACTCCGCGGTTTTCTTTTTTTTCCCCCTCTTGTCCAACGCTTTATAGCGACGGACAGTAACGGAGTTAGATTCTGCCGGTTATTTGTGGTCCTCAAAGTTTACTTTTGTAAAATTTTAGGATTTAGATACGTACAGAGTCGGTCTTGTTATTATATATATATATATATATATATATATATATATATATATATATATAGTGTGTCCTCTTAATTAATCAAATTACTTATGATTTTATAAATCAGTAGTATTGCTACACAAGTATTAATCTAAAATCTACAATTTATTGGGCTCTGTAAATATTGACATTTAATGAAATAGCAAAACTCATTAAGAAAAATTATTAATCAAATAACATTTTACTTTTAAATATACATAATTCATATTTTTTATTGTTATAACTGAATTTCACTTTAAGAATTAAAGAGTTAAAAGCATAATTAATTTTAAATGAATTATATTTATGTAAACAATATATTCATTAATTTCTATGTCATTCTGATTATCTAGCTATTTATCTACTCACACATACGCACACACACATATATATACGCACACAATTCACATACACTCTCACACACTTATATGTCCGTGTTTTCATTTCTTGAATCATCATGTAGCAATGAACTATCATACTCAGGTAAATATATATATATATAGTGAGTTAAATATATGAATTGAAATCTGACAAGATGATAGAAATAAGTAAATAACTAAGTAACAAAATGTTTTAATCTAACAAGTATCACCTTATTAAGCTTTTTCAGAGATCTGTTTAAGACAAGAACTTAATTTTTTTAACTTTAAAAAACGAAGAGACAATATATATATATATATATATATATATATATATATATATATATATATATATATATATAGCACAAATCAACTTCTCCACTAAAACAATATTTTACTCTGAACAAAAAATTTTAAGCAGATTCTCATTAATAATGACATGGTAGATGAAGAAATAGGACGATATTTCAAAAAACTCCAACACAAATCAAACAGAATATGGTACTTCCACAAAAGACGTTAAACATATCAAACTCATCTAATTGATGTATTTCGTTAAACCAAAAGTATATGTCAATTCAAATGTGCCTTGTGAGAATGTATCCCCGATAAAAAGAAATACATACGTTGGATTTACAATAACTACATTACCTAGACATCTTACATTACACATGTCTGACCATTCGTCCATTTCTAGATATCTACAACAACATTCTTGTCTACATTCACAAAAAAAATCGATAATCCTACACTAAGAAAACAACAAAAATCTATAGATCCTCGAAGCAATACTTATTAAAAAAAACTTAAGCCGTCAATTAATAGAATCAGCAATGAACACTATCGTAATGTTCTAAAATGCTTATAAAAAAGTTTTTCGTGCTTTAACACGCGCATGACCATGATATTAAAACATTGAATAAATTCATGCTGGGTAATTTTCACGTGCTAATGAACGCTAAGCAATTTTTCCACCGTTATATTTGAAGCAAGAAGAAAATTTACAGTAATTTTTAGCAACACAGATTTGCGGTTATTTTTTGTTACCCCAACTCACGCTTCGGAAGATGATCTCCGGAGGACATAAAAAGTAAATGGGAACATCGAGAAATGAATGATAAAATCATCTGTCAAAGTTACAATTTATTTCTTACATCTTTCAAGTATATTACCTGAAAGATTATCCCTGAGTATGAACGGATTTTATTAAAAATAAGCAGACACAATGTTTGTAATTTATTTTATCTGATATGTCTAACAGAAAATTTGCTGCGTAAATACACAAATCTATATATGTGTGTATGTGTATGTGTGTGTGTGTGTATTTATTAAAACAATAAAATTTAATTAGAAAGAGTGACAAATCAAATATTTCTGTTATTTTGAATAGGACCGAGTATAAATTGATTCCTTCCTCAATAATGCGGACGAGTGAAATAAAAATACTATTAACATTTTAAGACACAAATAAACATATTCATTACGACTAATAAGGCGGAAGTAGGATCTATAAACCTTAACAAAATTGTGGGTGTGCTATGCTGGTTATTCATAAGGAAATGTTAACCATAAACCAAACCTGCGAAACCTATCCACATAGATTACATAATAGCTTCCCCTATGTGGATAGGGGTCGCAGGTTCGAATCCTGCCGAATGACACTCATTTTCGTAATAAAAATTTATTGTAAATAATCAGGCCGGTAGATATAAATATATACTACTGCTTAATTAAAAACAGAATATCTACTTAAATATGAGTATCGATCAAAAATAATGTTCAAACAAGTCATTTCAAATTGTCGGTTGTTTATAAGCAAATTCCGTTAATCTTCGTTAATTTCCGTAACATGTATACAATTATATATATAAATATATACTTATACAGATACATACCACCCATCTACGAATTTATATATGTAGAAATAAGATATATTTATACACCTGCACACCAAGTATATACAAATATACACCATACACACAGATATATATCCTCATATATACATATACAAGCACATACATATATATATATACACGTACTCACACACACACATATATATACAAACATGCATATACATACATAAATACATATGCACACACGCACACACACACACACACACACACACACACACATATATATATATATATATATATAATTTTAAGAAAAAAGGAGGATAAAAAGAAAAATTAAAGCAGGGTAAGCATTCAAGGATGAGAAAAATAAATTTCGAAATTAATTTAAAATATATGAATTGACTAGAAAAATTTACGGATTAAAGAGTTGGTCTATAGGTAATTATTTGTAATACTGTAGTTCTTGGAAAGAAGAAAAGAAGGTATCTATAATGCTGGTATTAGGATTGGAGTATAAAAAGGAGGGTTTAAAAGTAAAATTACTTAAATTTAAATTATAAAATTAACATAAAAAAATTTAAAATCTAAAATCTAAAATTTTAAATTCAAATCTCAAAATTTAAAATTTAAAATTCAAAAATGTAGATTTATGGTGGCATTTGCTTAGGAATTCCATACGTAAATTTAGAAGTAGATTTTGATTAGAATACTTCATTATTTTAATTTTTTTCAACTAAACATAGATTACATCTATCGTAAAGGTTTGTGCTAGCTGGGCCAATATATATATAATTATATATATATATATATGTATGTGTGTGTGTGTGTGTGTGTGTGTGTGTGGTAGTGTGTGTGTGTATATATATATATATATATATGGGTGGGGATGGATGTGTGTGTTTGTATTAAATATGTGGTAGTCTATATGTATATATATATATATATATATATATATATATATGTGTGTGTGTGTGTGTGTGTAAGGATATGTATATGTATATGCATGTATATATGGGTGTGGTAGTGTGTGGGTATGGGTGCATGTATATGTATATATATTAGTTACCAAATTCTCATTTTAGACCTAGCTTAATATTACCTCCATTTTTATTTTTATTCTAATAGTAGATTTAAACCTACTACAATAGTCCGGCTATATCATTTTAAACAACATTTTTTTTAATTTTTTAACAGAGCTAAATATATAATATATTGCCTTCATTCTTTTTTATTTATTTATTTTTTATATGTAGTTTTACTCTTTCATTCCCCATCTAAAGCCAACATTCTTCACCATGGCTACCGAAGATTTTACACATCTTCCATTTTTTATGTCTTAATTCTCCTTCAACTTTTCCCCTGTCTACCCCATTTTTCTCTTTTTCTCCCCAACACTTCTACTCCTGTGATACGGTTAAATTTTGATTTTCTTTTATTCTTTAATAGAGACGTAATCTAAACGTCTTCTTCTACTATCGAGTCTTGAATCTCTTTCTCTGTCCCTTTGTATGTATGTCTAGATGACAAATTAAAAAAAGTTCTTTCTTAAATCCCCCCACTTTTTTATGTAAACTTCCCGTATATAGACATGTTTTTGAGTATCTATCCGGTATATGAATTTTTGTACGACATTTTAAATAAAAATTTTGGTTTTGATCATTGTTCTGAAAAAGCGAGATTTTTCTCGAGGAAGAATTCAGAATTTTATTTGATATAATATATATATTTGGGTCTGTAAATTGATAATACTATTGACATCAAGTCCTCCATCTGGTTCATTTGTAATATTAATAAAAGTAATATTAATAAGATTTGGTTTTTGGGATTTTCCCTACATACTACTTTTTTATTGGGGGCGAGGGTTAAATACACACACACACACACACACACACACACACACACACACACACATATATATATATATATATATATATATATAAGTACAGTTTTAAAGTATGCTACATTTAGTGGTTAAATTTATCAGTATCGAGGATAGAGCATATGTAAATGTAAAAATGGACATTGAACTCAACACCCAGTGGCGACAGTCTGTTTCATTTTTTTACTCGACTAATTATATATACTGGCCAGTGATGCATTAGGATTAGGCCTATTTTATTATTCTAACTTTTATATAACTAAGTATTATATATATATATATATATATATATATATATATATATATATATATATATAGTATCATTGGTAAGTCAGGTTAATTTCACGGGGGATCATAATCCGATGAGAACTTAATGTTAGAATCCAACACAGTATATAATGAAAATAATATGGACGAATTTACAAATCCATTAGAGATAATTTATTTCGTGAAAATTAAAAAAATATATCCAGCTCCTCGGACCAATTTTTTTGCAAAAATAAAGGGGTTAGATTTAACCAGACGAAAGGAATTGTAGGGGGAAAGGGGCAGAAGAAAATTTTATCGATGGGAAAGGGGGTTAAATATACAGTTTTAATCTTTAACAAATCACTCAATAAATCCCGGGCCTAACTAATAAAACAACAACTTTTAGGTAAAATTCGGTTTTATTTATCAACATGCCCTCATTCTCGAGTGATGCACTGATTCAAACGATTCTCTAATAATTCGATGCCTTTTTCTGTCTTTAGACTCAAAATACGCCTCAGTTCCCTATTTCACTTCTACATTGCAAATCTATTTCCCTGAGGCATTCTTTTGAGGTCTGCAAATAGCCAGTAGTCGTTGGGGGCCAGATTTGAAAAATAGAGTGGATGCTGAAGTAATTCGAACTGCAATTCATGTAGTTTTGCCATCGTTGCGATCGACTTGTGCGTTATCTTGGTGAAAGATCACTTATTTTCTTCTTTACTTGTCGTCGTTTTTTGCCGAATTCTTCCTTCAAAGGCAACGATAATACTATATAATTTTCGCTATGGATGTTTTCTTCTTTTTTTTTTTTTTCAAGGTAATCGATAAACAAAATACCTTGCGTATCCCAAAGTACAGAGGCCAAAACCCTGACTGTTGATGTTTGCGTCTCTGGTCGCTTTGAACGGCATTCACCTACCGCTGTCCACTCAGCTGACTGCCGATTTGAGTCCGGAGTGAAGTGGTGGATCCATGTTTTATCTATTGTCACATATTTACGCAAAATCTCCTTCTTGTTGCCTTGAAACAGTTGCAAACAACGCTCTGAATCGTCGACGAATTGTTGTTTTTGATCATACGCAGCACCCACTGTGAACACAACTTTCTCAATGATAAATGTTCATGCAAAATAATGAATATACTGCCTTCTGATATGTTCAACTCATCTGCTATCTCATGTAACTTCAATTTATGATCAGTTAAAACGAGTTTGCGAAATTTACGGTGTTTTCCGGGACAACTGCCGAGTTTAAGCGACCTGAGAGTTTGTGTCTATACGTTGTTTACGTCGGAGCAGAGTCTGAATGACACTTATCAAGCCATTGTTTTGCTTGAACAGTATTTTTCTATCAGAAAGCAAAGCTTTATTAATACACGAAAGATTTTTTTATTGTTTCGAAAATTTGCAACAGTAGCTTCACTTAAATAACTGTAATTTGTAAACTAATAATCCAATTAGGCCCAAATTTTCTCACATGTCATTTGAAAGTTAGCACTTCATAAAAATTATATAGATTTTTATTAGTGGCGATATCTA
Organism: Ascarosepion bandense; assembly: GCA_037127315.1. NCBI lineage: Eukaryota > Metazoa > Mollusca > Cephalopoda > Sepiida > Sepiidae > Ascarosepion > Ascarosepion bandense. The sequence continues at coordinate 3,669,869 of JBBBDQ010000139.1, read as the reverse complement.
TATGTCAGGCCCCGGACTTATTGAATGACGAGTTAAGCGCGAATGTCACAGCTAGAATAGCGCATACCTTGGATTGACCTTTCTGTTAGCCATTCTCAAATACACGACAGTAAATTTAGGGGCCCCATTTTTACTAGAAGTATTGAATAGTTACATTTTAATTCTGACGGCAATAATAATATCTTCAACTTATGATTAATAATCTTTTAATTATATGACAATAATATTACTATCAAGTATGATAACAATGTTAAGAATGGCTAAAAAATAGAACAACCTTAATTACTATTCTTGTTATATATATAATCGGTATTACCTCATGCTAGACAATATAGCCACTAAGACTCAATGCGGATACAGGGTGTTGAAAAATTAGGAACATACGCATTAACAATGACTGGGAAGAGAAAGGAATTATCTGTAGGGCAGTACACAGCCATTGACAGTGCATTATTTAAATTTTTGCAAATCAAATTTGGCTGTAAAGCATAGATTCGGAAGGAAGTTCCACAAGTGAGATGTACGGGAAAAATAAAAACTGTTAACATTGAACTGCAGCCAGTCAGCTCAACTCTCAACTGATGAGATCTTGACGCCAGTCTAGTACTTCGTTTAAATTCAAAAGGTCTATGTACAAGTGCAAAGAACTCATCTGAATAATTACTAAAAAATATTTATATAAAAGACACAGAGAGGAAACTTTTCAGCGATCGGAAATTGACAGAAGCCAAACCGCCAGATCTAGGCCAGTAATATTGCTGATTCTTCTTTGGATTTTATCAAGAATCTCTAGATAAATAGTCGAGTCAAGGAACCATGTATTGCAGCAATATTCCGAGCATGGATGAACGGTAGATTTATAGATATATAAATTAGATTTTTGAAGGGAAAGTTGTCTCCCATAACAAATTTGTTAGCAGGTGACATAGCAATAAATTCAAGATCATCTCTCCCCTTCACGTCAGCTGAGAACGTTATCCCCAGAAGACGTAACAGTCACCTTCCTAGAGGTTAGCGTCAGAAAGGGTCATTCAAATGACTAATGTACATACGAATCCCTAATGTACATACGAATCCCTCGTTTAGTGCGGTTAATGTATACATCACTAAACATGAATGTTTTGGTGTCCTCCTTCTAAATAGTCTATGCTGGACTCTTTCATCTACTATACGATTAGTAGAGGAGAAGGGCTTGGGGGGAACAGTAAAATTGATTGAACGCTGGACAACCGACACACGCACTAGACGTGTGATACACTTCTGTTATATTTACTGTTAAATATACAATATTTCTCTAACACATGTTGTGTTATTTCTTAAACCTTTCATTTGGACGCAACATTAAATAAATAAATTTTCAGTTCCTATGATTAAACTGAAGAATGTTTTACCGAACTAATCGATTATTATGTATGCACTAATCTAATTTTGGTACATAAATTTTTTACCGAAATCATTGAAAACGAATGAATCGAATGCACATTAATCAACAGATATATATATATATATATATATAAATATATTTATATATATATATATATATATATATATTTCAGTAGTTTTCCTGATAAAAGTTATTTTGGCAAACATGTTTTATCGTAAAGTGCTCGATACCGGGGTAGTTATAGAGTGTTAAGAGAGGAAGAAACGAAGCCCTGGTGAGTGAAGACATCCTAACGAAACTTTGAATTTCTCAATTAAAGTGACAAATTCTTTGTACTGAATCTATCTATCTATCTATCTATCTATCTATCTATCTATCTATCTATCTATCTATCTATATTTCGGTTGGGTTTTAATCCTGGGTAAAAAGCAATCGGATGTCTAAACGAAACAGATTTGTCTGCAGATTTCTATATATATATATATATATATATATATATATATATATATATAATATTATATTATCATCATTATCATTTTACTGAAAGATTCTAACCGTTAACAAATTACATTTAAAAATTTATTTTTTTCCAAAAAGTTCGCTTTTTACACATTATTTCGCTACAATTTTATACGGAAATTTATTTTACTTTATCATTCACACACATACTAACGTTATCGACTCATATACACACCCATTCATAAATTTACCTATGATTCTCTCATACACATATTTTTTTTTTACAAAAAATAAAATCGTCCATCGATTCATTATTTCGCTACAATTTTGAACGTTTTCGTTTTGTCATTCATGCACATAATAACATGACAGACATATAAATACTCGGAATTCGTCTATAGTTTAAATACGCTTGACACATGCATTATTTTAACATACATTTACATTTAAAATAAGCATCTATTGTTTATAGTACACGTGTTACACACACATAGAAAAGCATAAGTTTTTCCTATATTTAAAAGTGATCATGTATTGCTGTATTATACATGACTTGTAGCTGGCCAATAAAATCAAACCTCAGTCGACATACTGTCTTTAAACTTTTAGAAAATTTTAAAAGATTTTTAAATCATTCGTCTTTAAAAATCTCTGAAGAAGCGAAATATATTAGATTAAAAGCACTTTTCCTCCCCGTTCTTTACTTATTCTATTCATATAAGATATATATAAAACGGGTTTAAATTTACCCTTCTCCACCGAGTTTTAATCCTGGTTGTCTGTGTCTATATATATATATATATATATATATATATATATATATTTTTAATCATATCACCCCAAGCAAGGCAGTCCACTGCTACTATAGTGCAGGGGGTTACAAAGAGCGATTGGGTATAGGAAATGTCAGAGGGAGGGTGATAGACGAGTTAGGAGGTACGTAGGGAGAGCATTGAAGGAAATGGGTGCGAGCTAGTATGTTAGGAGGTGTCTATTGACCTTACATTTAAACTCCTGGAGGTTGTAGCCGTCGGGGAAGCAATCATGCGGAAGGGAATTCCACAGGCGGGAAGTGTGAGAAAAGAAGCTGTTGGAGTAGAAATTGCGGTTACATTTCATCGCTTTCACTGTAGAGGGGTGAGACCTAGTTGCCAATCTAGTATCTCGTGCAAATTCACACCTAGGGGGCACCAGTGATTTAAGTTCATCCGAGCAGAAGCCGTGAAAGCACTTATAGAAGAGGCACAGGGAAGTCACGTCACGCCGGTGAGAGAGTGACTGCAGGCTGTCAGCTAAGTCGGTATCATTCACATTACAGATTATCCGCTGTATTTTGTCAAGAAGCCCGAGGAGAATAGCAGGCGCACCCGACCAGTATTCAATACATCGGCGGACTGTGATTTATATATGTGAAGGATAGATTCAGGCGGAAAGAATTTCCGGGCCCTGCACAGAGAGCCGACTTTCATAGCAGCGGATTTAGCAATAGATTCGACGTAGTCATTCCACTTGAGGTCCGTTGAGAGTGTCAGGCCAAGCGGGCGTAGTGTTTTACTCTCTGGGAGGCAAGCCTGTTTCATGCTAATGGGAGGGAGGTGCGTGTGGCTATGGTGGTTAATTGACAGCAGCTGCGTTTTGGAAGAATTGAATTTTACGAGCCATTTCTTACCCCACTCTACCACAGATTGGAGGTCCTTTTCAAGCTCGGCAGCGAGGTTCGCCTTGTCACCAACACCAGATTTTTGATCGAGGTGAGAGTAAACTCTGGTGTCATCGGCGTACATACCTACTTGGGATGTTATGGCATCGGGGAGATCATTGATGTAGATTAGAAAGAGCGTAAGACCTAGGATAGAGCCTTGGGGGACACCCGCATTTGTAGGATAGTTCTGAGAGGCATGTCCGTTTAATACCACCTTCAGAGTGCGGTTAGAGAGGAATGGCTGGATTAGGTCCAATAAAAGTCCAGTTATGCCGTAGCTTCGCAGTTTCTGTATATGCCATACTCTGTCGAACGCTTTAGTGATGTCCAAGGCGACGGTTCGGGCTTCACCATTCTTGTCGAGAGCCTGGTTTATATACTCGGTGATGGTCGTTAGCATATATATATTGCGTTCCTCTTCAGAAATGAACCGAGTTCTTTCGGTGACTGGCGTGTGCATACACTGCTTATATACAACACGTTAAAATTCCCTTTCCCTGATTCTATGCGCCTGTTGCTTAGAGGGTAGCGACTCTGACTGACACCAAATTGGTCAAGTTCGATCGCGGCCAGAAGCAAATGGATGTGTCTAGCCACACTGATGAGCTGTGTATACAGCGAAACAGGCTTGTATGTGGATGATTAATACATGTGCGCGTGTGTGTGTGTAATAGACACATAAGTATTTTATTTGTGTAGTCAGTGAGTTCGATCCTTCTATGCTGTCCTAATTCTATGCCCGAATTAGCTTAATTATTAATATATATTATACCTTTGTGTAAATATTTATCATTAACAAAATAAAATTGATCTTTGCAAGGTCTGAAGATAAACATTGATATCTTTTATTTTATTCTGTTTTATTTTTCTTAGTCTTCGATGTTCTGCTCTTGTCGGGGTCCGCCCTTTTGTACCATCGTCCATTGACAGGTGCATAAAAATATTGACCTGACTAGCCGCTTATTTTTTTATATCATTTCATGTGTTTATTTTTGTTTTTACTTTGTTTTTCTTTCTTCTTATCTTCCCGAACGCTGAGTGGGCCTGAATCTGCAAAGAAAAAGCTTCTTGTAACTCCTTTAGAAAAATATGTCACGGTCATCACCATAACTCTTCTTGACTGTTGATCCTTTAGAAATTAAAAAGGCTAAAAACAATATTTCCCTGTAAGTGTGATGGACTTTTTTGACATTTAGTCATAAATGAATTGTAATGGTAAATGAGCTTCGCTGCACACATAATTTTTATTGCAACTTAGTTGTCATTCAACAAAAAAGATTTATTGTTTAATTATTTAGTTTTTGGTCATAATAAAATTAGACTA
>JBBBDQ010000139.1:3607500-3662500 GCA_037127315.1 Ascarosepion bandense | reverse complement strand
TTTGTGACTTGCTAAGAACAGCCACTCAAGCTAACTAGTGGAAGAACACAAAAGATTGCATTTTCTGATTAAAAAAAAAAAACAGTGCAAAAATAAATATACGTTCATTAATTTTGACATAAACACTTTTACCCATCAATTTCTGAAAAAGCTTTGATTGAAGCGTTTAATTTTGCTAAAAGGTAGGTAAACATACCGTCTGAATATATTGATATAATCCTACATTGCTGCAAATCAATACTTTTTCATAAAGGTAAAGCATGGATTAAAAAAAAAACAACGTCACCTTTGATGCACCACAAGGATCGTATGACGGAGCAGAAATTTCAGATTTCATGGGCATGTACATTTTAAATAAAATCAACAAAATAATCCATACAGACAATCACGGATTATACAGAAATGACAGATTAATGATAGCACCAGACAACAAAAGAGAAAATGATAAAATAAGGAAAGAACTTTTCAAACTATTCCAAAAACTAGATTTTGAGATAATAGTAAAAACAAATAGAAAAGTAGACCATTATTTAGATGTGGAATTAAATTTACAAACTGAAAATGTCTTAAGTTAAAGTACATAATCACAATATCTAACCATACCAAAAGCATAATTAATCACTCTGACAAAAGAATAGAACACGGGCTATAAAAAACTCACATAATCACAATATCTAACCATACCAAAAGCATAATTAATCACTCTGACAAAAGAATAGAACACAGGCTATAAAAAACTCGTCAGACAAAATAATATTTGATGAAAAATAATTATGAAGATGCACTAAGAAAATTTGGCCATAAGAACATTTTAGAATACAATTCTCAAACAAACTGACAAACAAAAAACGATGATAAAAAAAGAAACATTATCTGGTTCAGCCCACCATTGAACTTAGAGATCAAGACCAAAATGGAACAAATATTTTTTAAACGGAAAGTTAAACACTTTCCAAAAACCTCAGAACTAAACAAAATTTTCAATAGAAATACAATCAAGCTAAGTTATAAAAGTACTAGTAATTTAGAAAGTTTCATAAAGAAACAAAACAACAGAAAATTAAATAGCATTGTACAAAACAATAAAGAATGCAACTGCAGGGACAAAAATAAATGCTTACTTCAAAGAATACAAAAGAAATCATTTACAAATAAAAAGTACAGAGACTTAAATAGTTAAAACAAAATATATTTCAAATCAACCAACGACACCTTTAGGACCAAGTGATTCAATCACAAGTTTACATTTAAAATAGAAAACTTAAAAAGATGTACAAAATTGGCTAGCCACGTGTGTAAATTAAAACTAAAATATTGAAAAGACCCAAACATAACGTGGAGTATAGTGAAAACAGCCAAGCCTCACAATGATGGCAAAATATGTAGACTGTGCCAAGAAGAAAGTTTGCGACTATGCTATTGCCAAACAAAGATTAATTATTTAATGAAAGAATAAAAATTATGACTACGTGAAACCATACCAAAAAATACCTATCAGGTTCATACAACGATGGATGAAAACGCTATAATTTCTTATAATTTTAAAAATTGCGCATTCAAAAATTGCCCGTTATGTGAGCGTTCAAAAAAAATCACCGTTACATGAGTGATTTTTTAAAAAAGCGAAATAAAAACACGGTAAACGGTAAAATCAGTTATTGCAAATCGCCTGAAGACACTACATGGTAGAAACCTAGGTCGCGTAATAACTCGTTGGCAAATGAAAAATATTCAAAAATTCTACAATATAATTGTATTCAATAATTTTTAAATACAAATGTATACTGGTCTAATTTTATTATGACCAAACACTAAGTAATTAAACAATCAATCAGTCAATACACACACACACACACACACACACACACACACACACACATATATATATATATATATATATATATATATATATATATATATATATATATATAAAACTACTAAAAAGTTGTAAGTTAAAAATGTTATTTTACAGTATTTATTTATTTCTATAGTAGTTTTTTTCTATATATATTAAGACAGTATACGTGGATTATCATTATGCTATATATATATATAATGTGTGTATATGTGTACGTTTTGGTCTAATCTTTTTTAACCCATCATTCCCAGTGGAGCATAGGCCACCGACGACTCGTTGCCATCGATGAGACGGTCGTTGATGCTTGTGTAACTTGTCTTTTCCACAGTAAGGCGTGTTGATCCGACGTAAACGCTTTTATCCTCCTTGCTAATCAAGGCTATAGAATGCAATCTGTCCTGATTTTTAACCCATAGCTAAACGTAGTAACTTCTGATTAATATTTTTGCCAAGGGCATTTCTGCGTAAGTGAGTGCAACTAATTGAGTTGGAATTAAAACTCGTTGGCTTATATCCACTGCACGACAACGGACATCCAACAAAAATTAAATATTTTCTTCTTTATTTTCAATGCATTTCTATTATAAAACTATATTAATATTATATTTCTACATATAATAGCTCTCTCCTGCCAGTAAGACATGCATTAATTCCTGATCACGAACAATCACACTGTTCTTCATTTTCAATGAACAACATAGAAATTAATTGCTGAAGCCTATTCAAATATTTCGGTTGTTAAAACAGAGAAAAGGAAGTCAAGACTTTCTCACCGCCACGTAAGAGTTAAAATGCAGTCAGCGCTAAAAGACAACAGTGATTCGTATTTCCTTTTCTTTCTACACACCCAAATTATCTGTGACACTTGATAGGCGAGCTTTACAATCAGTGAAGATATTGATGCATTTGTATAATAAATTCTATTCATGGTTTCAAGTATCGCACAAACAGATTGCATAAAACAAATATCGACTTTAACGTAGGTTTCTGTTGTGCCAAATATATTTTTGTTTGTTTTTAAGTAGATTCTCAAAAGTCTTAGTTTATTTCATTTACTTTGTCGACAGTCAAACGAACGAACTTGTATCAAATTTCTCATGCAATGCTTGCGTAGAATGTATATTTTAATGTAATAGCCTTACAGATATTTTTTTTATTCAGTTTTAATTTCAAACATTTTGAAAACTCATGCTATAATTTTCTTCAAATTTCTCTAGGAAAAAAATGACTGGACATTGCTCCGTATTTTGAAGTTTTAAATAATACCGATACTTTTTAAATACACTACAAATAAGGACACTACAAATCCAATTAGCAATGCCGAATATTTAGTCGGAACTAAAGTACGTAGTGTAAATTTAAAAAAAACATTTAAATATTTAGGTTGATGGGATAAAGATATATGAATTTTTATATATCAAGAACAATTTTTGCGAAAGATGTATTATAAAGTGGAAAAGGTTTCGTGTGACGCGTTTCAATATAAACATAATCCGACGTAGTTGATGTGACATGCGCAAGAATGATAAACGCTGGTAATTTTAAATGTCGAAAAAATATTTTTTTAATGTGTTTTGGATCTATAATATAGCCTATTACATTTACATTTTTTCTATCATATTTGTTATTACATATTTAACATTGTGATAACAGAATATCTGTCAAGAATGGTGAGACGTTAAAAAACCTGGACGCAACTTTACTGTGGCTAAAACTCGTGATGAAAGCGCATTCTAAACATTTTCATCTCCGTGAATTGTTTTCTCGATTAATTAGAGAAGCATTTTTTATAACAATTTTGGTCAGTCACGTTACGGTGAACAACTAATACGTTTAATGTCGTCTTTTGTAAATATCACTCTTATATTCATATAATCATTTCTTTTAACTTTTAAAGGTTTCTCCGTGGCAATCACTACAGTGTAATGATTACCTTTAATGTTTGATACAAAAAATGCATAAATTAAAAGAGAAAAGCAAAGCACTAAGACAAAAAATTGTAAAAACATTTCCTCATACACAGATTTATTCAACCACATATGTGCCATTTTGTTCCAGTACCTTTCACCAATTTTATGGTAGATTCCTGGCTCCATTCAATCATAATTGGGCTTCTTTCGGGGTAATGAACTGGTTTAAGTTGTTTAGAGGCTTCTAAAGAATTTAAGTTTTACCCGTTTAATGTATTTTGTAAAAGCCAAAAGAAGTGATAATCTGAAGATGCAAGGTCAGGTGAGAACGGTGTGTGTACTCGGAAAATCAACCAAACCCTACCTTCCGGTTGGTCAATTCCGGACACTTTTCATATGTTGCAATCATTAATTGATTCAATTAGCAACTTAAGATTCATAAATGAAACCAGATTTTATGTCCTTTTTTTAACTCTTTCTCTCTCTCTATATATATATATATATATATTGTCTTTTTAGACAAACATAGATAGTAAAGTTTTTAAGTTGCCTTTTCGCTATTTCTGTCTTAAACGTTAGATAATGCAACGATTTACACCCTGAAACATAGACGGTGTTGTACACAATATCATCTTATATGATGCAGATTTTAACCATCTCTTACAAGATGATGTGTAATTTGGCACCATCAAGATAATTTTAAGTCTGGCATTGGAAGTAACTATATTTTTAAAATGATGCTTATTTTTCTTTATTCTTCAATGTTACAAACTTTATAAAAAATGCCTTTTGATGTGGCAACTGTTAAAATATATCAAAAATTATCATTTTTAATGACTTTAAGTAAGAATAAACGTTCTCGTTGGCATTTAACGAAATTCAGGATGCTCTTTACAAAATATGATACATTTTCTAAGAGATGTTCGCAGTTTTGAACTTATTTTGTGCTGTAACTTTCACAGTTTGAATGATAACGAATCTTTTGAAAGACATCAACAATATTTACACAAAATCTTTGTTTTGTATAATCGAACTCTGTTAAAAATAAATTCTTTTAATCTCGCTTCAAGCAGCAATTTTAAAATCATTACTGCTAGAAGATGATAAAATAGTTTTCTCAACATTCCGAAAAAATAGGTACTGTAGAATGTCTATTATAGAGATAATTGATAGTTTTGGTTCGTTTCAAATTTAGAATTCTAGCTAACCATGCAAGAAAACCTGTCAAGCCACTTTACAACAAGACCACTGCAGTGATGGGGTTAATAGAATCAGTGTTGTCGTGTGGGGAAATGCAAGACAGTAAACATTTCTTTTTCAGGGCGTAGGGATTTCTATTTTCCTTAAGAGAGCGAAATATTGAAAGGGAGATTTTTTTCTTATTTTTCTTCAATGGGAAGCTTTCCCGATTCTAAAGGCATTTGAAATGAAGCGCGCTTAGTCAAATTGTTTGTCTTGCAAACAGTTCTTAGGATAAAAGCCAGAGATTCCTGATAGGGTAGGTATGGCTCCTGTGGGAAAACGTTAAAGACTTATTGGCAAAAAGTTTAAAAGACTTCCTGTACTGGAGTCTGGAGAATTGCTGTTTTCTCAGAAGCAACACTATTATTGTTAGCTTGGCGAGGAAATTTTTATGTCTTAATTATTTACTCATTTATTTATTTTTGTAATAAGTGCGAGCCAAGAATGCTTGTTTAGCCTTTCAAGTAATGATTCTCTTTTATCAGAAGTCTGTGAAATATATGATAGATAGGACAGAAAATTTTAAGAGGACAAGGCATCATACACGCACACACACACACACACACACACACACATATTTATATATATATATATATATATATATATATATATATATATATATTCACGTTTTGTTAGAGACCAACAAAGTTTTTTGTGTCAAAATTTTTATTCCTCACACACAGACACACACACACACACACACACACACACACAAACACACACACACACTCACACACAATATATATATATATATATATATATATATTAATCATTTCACACTAAGCAAAGTGGGAATGCCACTAGTGTGCAGGGGGTTACAGTGAGAGAAACGATTGGGTACAACAGGTATTGAAGGAAGGATAAAAGATGGATGGGATTCAAGATGAGAAATGATGGCAATTGACCTTGAATTTAATTTCGTCAGATTGTAGCTGTCAAGGAAGCAAGGTAACGAAAGGAAGTTCGACAGACGAGAAGTGCTAGAAAAGAAACTGTTCAACTAGAAGTAGTGATTATATTTAACTATTTCAATAACAAAAGAGTGGGACGTAGATGCTAATCTAGGATCGCGTTTAAATTCATGTTGTCAGGGCCCGAGGCAAAAAAAAAAAGCTCGTCAGAGTAATTACCATAAAAATACTTGTAGAAAAAACCAAAAGGAAGTCACGTCACATAGGTGAGAATGTAACGAAAGTCGAAATTCCTAATCAGGATCGATTACATTGCAGATCCTCGTTTGGATTTTGTCGAGAACTTCAAGATTAATAGCAGATATGGCAACAGAAAGCAATGCACGAACGAATGGTAGATTTATAAATATGTAAAATGGATTCTGACGAGACAGAACTTCTGGCCCGGTACAGTGACCCAAACTTCTTCCTTTTAATACTCCATAACTGATCACCATTTTGCATCGTGATGTAAAGTGTAAATTTGTAACTCTGTACAAACTCAGACTCAGTAGAAACAGGGTGAACAATATATGTAAAGGACATTCTATATGGTTTCTACAATTAGATTTATTGTCAAAATTATTGTTCTCATATTTTTGGATGATTCTTATTTTCAATTAGGTTTACATTTTTTAAACTATTACTATTATGATTTTTTATGATTTTTTCAGATTATCAGTGCAACTATAATTTTATTGTAGAATATTTTATTGAAATTATATTGAAAGAATTTTTATTTAACTAATATATATATATATATATATATATATATATATATATATATATATATATATTACGAAGAGTTGAGTGGCCAGTAAGGGTTAATGGGAAGTTGTCTGACAGCCATTACTGAGTTCTCCTGCTTCTGTGACATAGTTTAGAGTCCTGTTGCCAGACATAGTGCTTTCAGTGGCCATGATCGGAACCCAGGGTAGCACAACCTTCACAAAACACTTGACGTAGGTCTGTGTTGAGTCTGAGGCCCTAATCAACAAATTTAGAAGTTCTTATAAGAACGATATGAATAAGTCACCTGAGCAGCCATACCTTCATAATCATCATTAGATTCATCTAGTTCTTTTCGAATCTCCTGAAGTGTCTTCAGATTGACACCCAAACACTCTCTATTGTTCGTATTGAAGCTTCCGGTGCGAATGCCAAGCAGTATAGCATGCCGTTTTCAAATTTCTGGTCCTCTTTTTCTCACAGACGGTGCTCGATTGGCCCTACTATGCTATGAAATCGACAAAATTAAAAACAAATAAGACACATGAGCGAAATCAAGAAAATATGAAATGGCGATAATTTACCCATCGCACTATATATATATATATATATATATATTGACTTTAAAGGTTTAGTCATTTATTAATTTATTGCATCAGCTTCCACAGAAGTTGTTCTTGCGAATAAAACGTGCCCCCTTCAACTGACCCGACTTCCCGCCACTTAGTTGTACGCAAAGCAACACAAGGGAAGCCAGCCCTTGCTCTCCAAAGAAACTTCAAGAAAGGAGAGTGTTGGAAGCAGAGCCGTACGTTCGTGGCATATATTTTCAACCTTTCAAGTTCTCTTTTTATTACGTCATCCAAGTCAGTTGAAAAGATTGTGCGGCGGCGGGAAGGCGGAGAAGGAATGGCCAAGCGTAGGGAAGGTTTGGTTCAAACGAATTTTGGTAGTCATAAGAAAATCTAAAAATGCGATTACAGCTTCCTTCCGGTGTGCTTTCGGTACTGAGGTGATGCGAAATCCCGACAGATGGACAGAAAAAGAGGCTGTTTGCTGAATGAAAAAATATGAAAGAAAAATTGAAAACATTGTATGCTGTATGTAGTGGTGGATGAGCCGAAGATTTTGAGATCAGCATTTTAATAGTCGACCGATATCAGGGCTTCTCTGAACCGAACGAGCAATGGGATGGATTAAAAGCAATACTTTGGTTCAGGCATCAAGAATAAGTGAGCGGTTTCTTGCAATAATCGATAAAAAGATAAAATATATCACACTTAGAAATGAAAACCATTAAAATAACAAACTTACGTTTTACTTTAAATTACTGTACAACTTATTTATAAAGATACATGGAAGAAAATCAAATATTACAAAAGAAGAATTATTAAATTATTTTAAGTATTCAGAGTAATGTCCATTCTGATAGAGATACCTTAACATGGACCACTAGACGCCTTTCTAAACTCTATTTGCACATCTGTAAACTTCTTGCACTTTTCTTAAAGTATAGTTCAAATTTAATGCTTCTAAATATATATATTGAGAACACTCTACACATAATTAAACGGTTATAAAACCAGAATTTATTTCAGCAATGTAAAGAAAATATATACAATTGCCTCGTTCAGACCGTCGATGAATGAATTTATTAATCAGCGGTCAGAACGAAGCAACTGCAATAATTTTCCCTTATACTGCTGAAATAAATTCTGGATACATAACCGTGTAATTATGTGCTGAGTTTTTTCACAATATATTTGCTCTGGATAACATCCACTGAGTACTTTACTTCTATCTAATTAATAATTTATATTAATTAGATAACACATTTGGTATTATCCCTTCCGTCTTCACGGGTTGTCACTCTCTCTCTCTCTCATATATATATATATATATATATATATATATATATATATATATATATATATATCAGAGGAAATGGATAAAATCTGACATATTTTTTATTTATTTATTTTCAATTTTATATTTAATAGATATTCCTATTTGAGTAGAAGCCTTGTTTTTATTATTAAACAGTTGTTATTATTTGTTTATTTACATCTACCGGCCTGAATATACTAGAAATCTTGTTAGAAAATATGCTCACTCCGACCGGTGAATATAAATGGATAAATATACTTTTAATAATAAAAACAGAGCATCTGTCAAATATAAGTACCAATAAAAATAACGTTTAAACATGTATAAAATATATGTTTAAACGTTATTTTAATGGATACTTATATTTGATAGATGCTCTGCTTTATAATATACATTAAAAATAACGTTTAAACTTATATATATATATATGTGTGTGTGTGTGTGTGTGTGTGTGTGTGTGTGTGTGTGTGTGTGTGTGTGTGTGTGTTAGGGTTATGACTTTGTTGTAACCCAATGTTCCTGTGTCATAAATCAATAAACTTTTGTTCAAAAATAATGAAAGAGGTATTAATTTATTTTAGATCTTAAAGGTCACCACTAAACTGAAAATTTGATTTTACTATATACGCAAAGAGGATAAAAAATCATAATATCTGCAAACGAATAATGTCTTCCTAGGATCTTTCACACTTTTCCTGATCACGTATGCATCGACTCTTGGCAATGTTTTTTTATTCCGACTGTATATTACTTTACGTTTTGGACTGATGGATCCAGTTTGCTTCTTGGTCTTGGTGACAATAGTGACAGTTGAAAAGCTGACACCAACAATATCTGCGATCTCTCTGAAAGGCTTACCAGTGTGTTCGTGCAGCGTTACAACTTTGTACACTTTATTTCAGTAACGTCCATTGCAAACAATGGCCGTAGGACAACTAATGGACAGCCGAAACAATAATGTCTGGGCATTATAAAATACTGATGCAATCACGGATGATGCTAAATAGATTGATATTACTGTACACGACTGGAAAAAAAAACAAAAACAAACAAACAAGCCCTATGCTGAAAGAAAGTTTTTTCCATTAATTTGCCCAAGTGTATAAACACAAACTTATAAATATACTTGTTTCGAAAAACCCTCCACGTATTTACGTGGAAGGAAAAAATGGTTGTAAAAAAAGAAAGAGCTAAGCACATGAACATCAGCCAAAGTGATTCGGACCGAGCCAGCACGTAGCCCAAAGAAAAAACCCGGGACGAATAATCATCTAACAAACAAGCGCTCAATACTTAAGCAGAGTAGAATAAGTAAGTTAAACATAGTGCGTCAACAAACTTACCAAGGTTTCACCTCAGCGGATCTTCAGGGGACGTTCCCTGAAGATCCGCTTCGGTGAAACCTTAGTAGGTTTGTTGGCTAAATTTACTTTACAGCGAAACAAATCTGTCTGCGGATGACTCTATATATATACCTTGGTAAGTTAAACAAAAACAATAAACCAGTTATCCATAATATTTTGAAATCATATTTACTTTATGTGTATGAATTTTTTAAACTATTTTTAAATGGTTTGTCTGTCAATCATTCCTCCTCACCGGGTATCCTCTCCCGCCGCACCTATGAGGTACGCTCCATCATTTGGGAACAACTATCATAAGCTAAAGGAAAACCTATTTTGTAAGCCTAACCACCAAGTTGGCTATTACACCGTTATTATAAATCATGATTCTACTTTAATCCTAGTTCATTTGCTTCCATTTTAAAAATTAATTTTTCACACGAAACGAAGATTTTCCCAGTATAAAAACTAAAGATGACTAAAAGTACGATAGAAAAATACATTTTCGGAACAACGAAGTCGGTGTCTGTCGATTAGCTGACGTTAAAATTATTAATCCATTTAATATGCTACATCTTTTTATTATTTAATTGTTTCACCCGAAGTAAGTCAGTACTGAGAGGAGAGCAATAAAAAAAAACAAAAAACAAGATACAGGGAGTGTAGAAGAAAAGATAAAAGAAGGATTGGAATCAAGGAGATAAAATATGGTAATTGACGTTGCACTCTAACTTTTGGGGGTTTTAGCTATCAGGGAAGCAGGTATACGGAAGGGAGTTCCACGGGAGGGAAATTATTCAAGTTGTCTGTAAAAGGGTAGGAACTAGTTGCCAATCTGGTAGGTCGAGTAAATTCGTGCAGTTGGACCCAAGGGGGATAAGCTCGTCAGAGCAGAAGCAATGAAAATATTTTTAGAAAAGACAGAAGGAAACCATATCCCATCGGTGAGAAAGTGACTGGAATCGAGCTGCAAATCGGGATTGATTACATTGCAAATCCTTTTTGGGATTTTGTCGAGAACCCGAGATAAATAGCAGAAACACCCTACCAGATATGGCAGCAGTATTCAATGCACGGACGAATGGTAGATTTATAAATGTGCAAGATGAATTCTGGCGAGAAAAAATTCCTGACCCGATACAGTGATCCAACCTACCCAGCAATCGATGTAGTTATTGATTCAATGTAGTCGTTCCACTCGACTAAGAGAATGAGACCGCGGAGGTGCAGTATTTTGTTTTCTGGTAGACTAGCGTGATCTACATTGATACAAGATAGGTAAGTTTCTCTATGCTGGTTAAAGGAGGGTAGTTTAGTTTTTAAAAAGGAACTATAATCTGAGCTTCAACTTTACAGCCAATTAAATCAATTATACTGTAAAATATATTTTGTCTCGAAATGAAAGATTTTCATTTCAATAAAATTTAATGATGTTTATTAAGTAAGCAATATTGTTTAATTGTGAATGCGTATCAATATTCTTTTCATGCCTCCTATCATATTTATTATCCTAGCACTTCTATTATTATTATTTGAATAATGGTTGCGTTTAAATGTGATATTCATGCAAATTCTATTTCCAGATTTCTATATTTCGCCATTTTAACAAATTATTTAGCCGATATATTTTTATATGATGATGTAAAGTCTTTTTCTTCGTTTTCGTCGTCTTCTCCTTCTTCTCCTTCACCTCCTCCTCCTTCTTTTTCGTCTTCTTTTTCTTCTTCTCTTTTTTCTTCTTTTCCTCCTTCTTTTTCTTCTTATATTCCTTCGTTTTCTCCCCCTTCTTTTACGTCTACGTCGTCTTCTCCTTCATCCTCTTTTTCTCCTTCTCCTTCTTCTCCTTCTTTTTTTTACTTTTTCTTTTTCTTCTTCTTCTTCGTATAATAATAATAATAATAATAATAATAATAATAATAATAATTCATTAACCATATTAGTACAAACTCAGCAATATTACTTACTTAATCAACATCTACAGAATTTTATTTGAAGGGACGTAAGTAAAAACAAAGGAAACGCATGAGTTATACTTCTTGGCAAAATCGAGACACACATAGGTACTACAGTATTAATAGATAGATTATTAATTCTTGTAACTACTACTGGCACTAACACACAAAATGTTAAAAATACATAATATCGAACTATAATAAATTATAATTTTTCTTCCTCTTCATCCTCCTCCTTCTTCTATGAACATGGATCATCATGGTTCTCTACAACATCCTATCTCTTGTAACTTGTAACAATGTTTATCTTTTTGCTATTCTCTTAATCCCTGTTCTGCCAACCATTTCATTAGGTTGGTTCTGCCTCGTTTTCCTCTGTCTTTCTTACCTGTTAAAGGTCCTGTGAATGTTGCATTTTTCAAGCCCGCTTTCTTAATTATAAGCCCTATAAATTTTAACTGCTTCTTTCTGACGTTAATTATAAGGGTTGTGGTGTTGTGCGTGAATTCGAATCTTCGTCGTCAATTTGTTGTGGAGTCCGGATGAGGAACCGCACAAAATAATAAACAGCAAAAAAAAGTTATGAAGATAGAAAAGTGGGTTATATTGAACGTAATATACAAACTGGAACGCGGGTTAGACAATTCAGGAATACTATTAGTAGAAATAAATATATACAAGTCTTGAAGTGAAGTCGTTGGAAAATAGTATGTCCGGATAACTTATTCTAGCTGAGTGGAGCTCAAAGCTAGTCTGGTCTCTGGGTAACCGGTATCTGTCGGAACTCTTCGATAACGGTAACGGATCCCTACGATTACTCTCCACTGTAACCTACAACTACAACTGAGATTCGAGATTACTGTTCTCTCTATGGCAGGATTATATGTACACTCAGTCGAGTTCATTATCATAAACAAAAAGAGGGAGATCCTACAACAATAAGTATCCTTTTTGTTCCCATTGTCTGTAAAATTTCGTCGTTACTCAAATATTCAGGCCCTGATATTCTCCGTATTTTTCTGTAGAACCACATATCTACTACCTCAAATTTCTCCTTTATTTGTGAAGTGATTGTACAGCATTCATTGCAATATTGAAGGTCTGATTCAAATATGATTGCGGAACAAATTAAAACACTTGACCAGAAAAATGCCCCGGACCACACAAATAAGTTACCGGCTTTCACTTTCTCAAAACATAGAATGAGGTAACTGAGTAATAATAACATCGTCTTTCGTCAAAATTGTGTTTTTAGTAAATATTTAATTCATATTGAACTAGTAAGACAATAATGTAGGTTATTATTTTGTGTCACTTTTTCCAGTGATACCTATTTGAAAATGCCAAACATCAGTATCAGTATGTCAGTGGGGTTTATTTTAAACCAATTTAATTGACTTTGACTTTGATATATTTATATGAAGTAAAAGGAAAACAAGTCACATGATATCTTTTTTAAGTTCTTAAGATCTGCTTTAATAATAATAATAATAATAATAATATTGGATCACTGAATTTATTACATATCTCCTAATAAAAACGGGTGCAACAGATGATTCAAAAAATGATAGGTCAAAAGCATGTCTGTCCGTTACATATGAATTGATCGCGTCTCTCTTGACGAACTCACTCTTTTCTCGATTAAAACAACATTTTTTTATTTTTTTTGAAGAGATGTCGGAGAGGTTTCTATGGTTGCAAAGGTTAACTGTTGATAAAGAAAATGATCAGGAAAATTGCAGGAAAGTCGTAGAAATCTCAGCACAGCATTAATAGATACCATAAAGCCATTGATAGTGTGCTTACATTCTTGGACCCATAAAGCTTTGGAAACGCATAGTCTTCTCGGTGATAGTAAATTTCTTTAAATACAGCATGGAATGAGGAAAACCACGTTATACTTAAAACACACCAAAGGTCAATTCTAATAGCCTGACTATCTGACGACGAATATTACTAAGAGACTCCCTGTCACTCTTTCTTGTTTTTGTCCTTAATCCTATTTTCGCTTTCAGGATTATACACACATAACAACATGCCTGGTTTACTATTATTACTTACTATTATTGTTTATTATTAGTTCTACTGTTACTAACAGAAAAATCTTAATTTTACATATTATCGGACTTTAAGAAACGATACAAAGTAAAGTATTTAATCACCTACTCTAAATGGATTATCTCAAACTCTTTGGCCAAAGACGACAATGAGTTGAAGGGTTTCGTCAGTATTGTAAGATGTTTCCTCAAAAATGCTCAGCGGAAATTTCTAACCTTATGTCTCTAGTTGGGACGCGGAAAAGAATGAGTATAGAGCAGAAATCAAAGGAAATATAATAATAATTATTATTATTGTTTTTGTTGTTCTTGTTGTTCTAGTTGTTCTTGTTCTTCTACTTGTTTTTGTTGTTGTTCTTGTTCTTTTCTTGTTCTTCTTCTTCTTCTTCTTCTTCTTCTTCAAATTTATATCAGTATAACACATTTACACCGGCTGGACAGACAGAATGAAATTTGCTGCATTATAAAAGTCTCCTGTCCGTCTTACATGATAACTATATGCAAAGAGAAGACCGACAACTATAGGGTGCGATGGATAAATTGTCGTTTAAATTAAGCAACAATGAAAGTAACAGTGACATCTCATTTTAACAGACATATTTACCAGGATTACACAAAAATATCTTGAAATGCTAAAAGAGTAAATTTATTTAATAAAATAGTCATTGGCTTCAACCACGGACTCTAGACCACATTTTTTTTTTAATCATCTCACCCCAAGCAAGGCATTCCATTGCCACTATTGTGCATGGGGCTACATAGGGGAAGGTAAAGAGAAGGAGTGGTTAGACATAGGGAATGTCAGGAGGAAGGTGACAGATGAGTAAAGATAGCGAGGATGAGGGTTGTGCAGATGGGAAGAGTGTTTGATAGAATGGGAGCAGGTTAGTGTGTTAGGAGGTGTCTATTGACTTACATTTAAACTCCTGGAGATTGTAGCCGTCGGGGAAGCAATCGTTTGGAAGAGAATTCCACAGTCGGGAAGTGCGAGGAAAGAAACTGTTGGAGTAGAAGTTACGGCTGCATTTTATCGGTTTCACTGTAAAAGGGTGGGATCTAGTTGCTAATCTAGTATCTCGTTCAAATTCGTATTTAGGGGGCACTAGTGATCTAAGTTCATCGGAGCAGAAGCCGTGAAAGTATTTATAGAAGAGACACAGGGAAGCCACGTCGCGCCGGTGGGAGAGAGACTGCAGGCGGTCTGCCAAGTCGGTATCTATCACATTACAGACCCTCCTCTGAACCTTATCGAGAAGCCCGAGGAGAACAGCAGGGGCACCCGACCAGATATGGCAGCAGTATTCAATGCACGGGCGGATGGTAGATTTATAAATGTGCAGGATAGATTCAGACGGAAAAAACTTCCGGGCCCTACACAGAGAACCGACTTTCATAGCAGCGGATTTAGCAATGGATTCGATATAGTCATTTCATTTGAGGTCCGCTGAAAGTGTGAGACCAAGGAGGCGCAGTGTTTTACTCTCTGGGAGGTAAGCCTGGTCCATGCTAATGGGAGGTAGGTGAGATTGTGGATGATGGTTAATTGAGAGTAGCTTCGTTTTAGAAGCATTAAAATTTACTAACCATTTCTTACCCCAGTCCAATATGGATTGGAGGTCTTTTTCAATCTCGGCTGCGAGGTTAGCTTTGACGCCTACACCAGATTTTTGTAGGAGGCGAGAGTAAACTGTGGTGTCATCAGCGTACAAACCTATTTGGGCTCTTATGGAATCAGGGAAACATCGGAAACTTCTGTATCTCTTCTGGATGGCTTACTTAATTAATTTAGTAAATGCTGCCATAATTCTTACATTCAGTGCATCTTTTGTGTTACAAGGAGATTTGCTGGTCTCTCGCTCAACTGCACTCCACACATAATAATCAAGGGGGCTTTCAGTTTCTGAGTTAGATGGTCAGATGTAAGGGGTTATAGGATCACAGAAATTGTTCTTCTGAATGGGTTCTTCTCCTTGTGTGGCATGGTGCAGAATCTTGTAGCGAGAGTCTTCCATCACCGTCCGTTTGACCCAGAACAGTGCTACATCCTCAGGTTACTTGATATAGGTAACCATATTGAATCTGAGGATTTTAACCTACAAATTGATGAGTTCTTTTCTTATCAGAACAATCAGAGTGATTTTTTCGAGCCGTCGTACGTTCGTAACCACCATTAATTCTTTCTTAATCATCTGCACTGTTCTCAGATTGACACCCAAACACTCTGAAATGATCGTTTTGAAGCTTCCGGTGCGAATGACAAGCAGTAGAGCATGTCGTTTATAAATTGATGGTGGAGTGAATTGCGTCATGATGCTCTTTTTTTCACAGACGGTGCCCATCTGACCCTACTATATTGTGCAGTTGACAAAATAAAAGACAACGCGCATAAGCGAAATTAATATATAAATTGGCGACAATTTACAATGATTTCAAGTCTGTATTTTTGAAAATTTGGTAGGAATTAACAAAGAAATTATAATAATAGTGATCATTAGTTGATTGAGATGTTGTAGACATTGGACTCTGAGTTGGAAACAGAGCCATTACAAAAAGCTTCTTACCAGCAGTAAAACATCAGATACTGAGAATAATAATAATAATAATAATAATAATAATAATAATAATGACATGATACCGCTTGAAGAAAAAGGGTGCAAACGTGGCTGTTATGGATGTAAAGACCAATTGCTAATTAACAAAAAGATCCTAGAAAACTGCTACAGTACAAAGAAAAATCTTAGTACTGCCTGGATAAATTCTCGTAAGGCATTCGATAGTGTATCACATTCCTGGGTCTTAAAGACTTTAAATATATACAAGGTATCACCCGTCATCATCAATTTCATCAAGCAATGTATGTCGATATGGAAAATAAATCTTTACCTCGATCATATAAATGGAACCTATAAACCTGGTAAAATAAACATCAAAAGAGGTATATTTCCAGGGGACTCTTTGTCTCCCATACTATTTTGCATATCATTATTAGCTTTACCCAGTCAATTTAGCAAGATAGAATGTGGTTATAAAGTAGCTCAAAAGAAAATAAGCCATCTATTTTACATAGAAGACTTAAAGTTGTATGTTAAGAATGATAGTGAGCTGGAAGGTCTTCTGCAAACTGTAAAATGCTTCAGTGAAGACATTGGAATTAAATTCAATTTGAATAAATATGCTAAAGCTACAGTTTTACGAGGATCGCTACAACAAACACCGTCAATTATCTTAAATCCTGCCGTAACAATAAAAGAATTAAACCCAGAGGAAGCTTTTAAATACCTAGGTGTAAATGAGAGTGAAAACCTTCACCATAAAAAAATAAAACAAATAGTGCGTAAAGAGTACTTTAGACGGCTACGACTGATATTAAAACTGAATTGAATTCTCAGAAAAGAATTATGGCCATTAATAGCCTTGCAATCCCAGTTGTCCAATATAGTTTCAACATCTTGAACTGGACTCTAAACGACATCAGACAAATTGATTCTAAAACAAGCTTCTTTCTAAACATAAGATGCATCATCCAAATGCTGATGTAGACCGTCTATACATACCCCGTAAAGACGTTGGAAGAGGTCTTATTCAGCTAGAATTGTCATACAAGACAACTATTGGCTACTGACATACATAGAAACAACAAAGAACTAGATGATACAATTAGTCAAACAACATGAAAACAGAAACAAGAAATATTCAATAATGAAAGAAGGCAGTAAATACAAACAAGATTTACAGTTAGTAGATTCTGTAGAAAAGCGAAACAGAATCCAAGAACCAACTATTGCTGCAAAAAATATGAAAAAGAAAGCCAAGGATTAATCTCTTGAACAGATAAAACAATGCTGGCAAGACAAACCTTTGCATGGCCAATATCCAGAATGTGCCAATAAATCCAATGTTGATAAAGTTAATACTCATTGATGGTTACGTTAAAGTCTGAAACTGAAGGCTTTATTCTTGCAGAGGAAGACTAAAGTCTTTTCATAAGGAACTTTCAGGCAAATATTATACATAATAATGTGGATCCAAAATGCAGGTACCATGATAAATACCAAGAAACAATAGACCATCTAATCTCAGGATGTTCTGTTCTTGCCCCAAATGAACATAAAAATGGTCGCGATAAAGTGGGACAATATTTACACTGGACAATGTGCAAACACTATGGAAAATATGTAAACAAACACTGGTATGAACATCACCCAGCACCGGTTACAGAAATAGATGTCGTCATTCTATTGGATTACTCCATCTACACTGACAGGAAAATTGGAGCAAATAGGCCGGACATTATTGTTAAAAACCAGAAAGAAAAAACTTTTTTCCGTCTAAATCTATCCTGCACATTTACAAATCTACCATCCGCCCGTGCATTGAATACTGCTGCCATATCTGGTCGGGTGCCCCTGCTGTTCTCCTCGGGCTTCTCGATAAGGTTCAGAGGAGGGTCTGCAATGTGATAGATACCGACTTGGCAGACCGCCTGCAGTCTCTCTCCCACCGGCGAGACGTGGCTTCGCTGTGTCTCTTCTATAAATACTTTCACGGCTTCTGCTCCGATGAACTTAGATCACTGGTGCCCCCTAAATACGAATTTGCACGAGATACTAGATTAGCAACTAGATCCCACCCTTTTACAGTGAAATCGATAAAATGCAGCCGTAACTTCTACTCCAACAGTTTCTTTCCTCGCACTTCCCGACTGTGGAATTCTCTTCCAAACGATTGCTTCCCCGACGGCTACAATCTCCAGGAGTTTAAATGTAAGGTCAATAGACACCTCCTAACACACTAACCTGCTCCCATTCTATCAAACACTCTTCCCATCTGCCCGACACTCATCCTCGCTATCCTTACTCGTCTATCACCTTTCTCCTGACATTCCCTATGTCTATCCACTCCTTCTCTTTACCTTCCCCTATGTAGCCCCATGCGCAATAGTGGCAGTGGAGTGCCTTGCTTGGGGTGAGATGATTAAAAAAAAAAAAAAAAAAAAAAAAAAAAAAACTTGCCTATTAATTGATATAGCTTGTCCAGCGGATTGTAACATAGCAACTAAGGAATTCAAAAAACTGTCAAAATATAAAGACCTGGAAATTGAAATAGAAAAATATGTGGAAATTGAAAACAAGTATCATAACAGTGACAGTGGGTGCACTTGGAAGAATAAAAAATGGAACAAAACAACACATTGAAAGAATCCCTGGAAACCCCATATACAAAAATTGTCTTGTTAAGTACAGCCCACACACTAAGGAGAACTTTGTCTATCTAACGCTAGGGATGTTAAGGGAGATAGAAAAAACATGAAATGGAGCCATAACAACACACCACGACCTGCCTTAGGTCTTCCCGCAGACTTGGTAGGTAGTGCGACAATAGCAGAAATGGAAATATGATGAAAATTGACAACATAATAATAATAATAATTCAGTTCAATTCAATTCATATATTTCGACTCGGAAAAACAGGAACTTCTTTCAGAAATTTAAAGTTAAACTATTAAATAAAATTCAACCAACCAAAAAACATTTTAAGCAGAAATTGCATTTAAAGTCCCAGAGAACAAGACGATATAAAAAGTATTCTAGATTCTATCGACAACAAAATATTACAAATAGTGATCAAGAAATTATAGAAGTAAAGGCCACCATTTATTGAAGAACTATCACAGTCTAGAGAGAATATTTGGAGCAGCCCCGAGGTATATAATCACAATGCAGAGTGGATAAAAAACAAGAAAGAATGATCGATAACACTGTGCAAGAATTTAAAAATATAACCAAAAAAGTGTTAGGCAAACCCTAAAAAAATCCCCAAAAAGGAAATCTTCAGAAAATGACTTGATAACAAATATTTGGCTCTGTCATCTGTCATCAATTCATAAAACTACTGTGTAAACTTCATCGGTGCTAATTAATTACCCAAATGAAATTACAAAATAGATCACTGGAGGTACTACATATCTCTTACCACATATAAATTGATCACTTCTGTCCTGAAGAACTATACCTACTCTTTTCTCGGCGAAAACAACATTTCCCTTAAAAAAGAAGGGATGTTAAAGTGGTTCATATGGTTGCAAAGATCAACTACTAATAAATGAAATGATCCAAGACAACTGCAGGAAAAAGGGTAATGATTTTAGTACAGCTTGGATAGATTATCGTAAAGCTTTAATAGTGTGCCACACTCTTGGATTCTTCAGGTTTAAAAAATGTACAAAGTCTCCTCGGTTATAGTAAATTTTCTTAACTATAGCATGAAATCATGAAAGATTTATACCTTAATCCCAATGAAGCTACTACCACTTGTAATTGTTTGAATATTCGACGTGGAATCTTTCAAGGAGATTCCCTGTTGCCACTTCTGTTCTGTTTTTTTTTTAATTCCTCTTTCGCATCAACAAAACAGTAATAGCTATGAATCTAAACTTATTTTATAAATGGAACTTTGTCTGTGTGTGTGTGTGTGTGTGTCCCCGTTACCTATAGACTCCGAAACGGCTGAACCGATTTTCTTGAAAATTTACACAGTTGTAGTATAAGCGTCTGCGAGTGTTCTTAGCGAGGTTTTGTGTTGAGGTACCCCCCGATAAATATCAAAAATCGATAATCGAAAAAATCGGGTTATAGAAGGAGTGGTCCGATTTTAATCAAATTTGAGACACTCATAGACAAAGACATAAGAAACGATATTCAGAAGTTTCAAGGTTGCAGTTCTTACAATAGTGCAGAAAATCGATAATGTATATATATATAAAAGGCAAGATGTTTGTGTGTGTGTCTGTTTATCTGTCTGTATGTCCTTTATACAAATCCACAATTTTCATCCGATTCTCACCAAACTTCAAAATTTAACTTACATCCATTCATTTTTCTTTCAATCTACGGTTTCGCTTTAACTAGAAACAACTATTGCTTTTTAGTCTTTCGCGCCCACGTCCAAAGATTCTGAGCTCCAGGACCATGGGTAAGTTTTAAAGCTTTCATTACACCCGAGCAACGCTGGGCTATACTGCTAGTATAAAATAAAAGGAAAGTATTTAATCACCTATTCTCCATGCATGATATCAAACTTTTTGCCAAATACGACAATGAGTTAAAGGATATTCTCAATAATGTAAAAATGATTCAGTAATGATATCGGTTTGGGTTTCGGATTAGCTGAATGTGCAAAAGTGACATTCAAGAAAGAGAGAATTACATAGACACACTCAACAGATCCGGATTTTGTAACAAAGCTTAGGAGCCTGGAATAAGTTCAACCCTATAAACAGCTAGAGGTCGGCGAAGAAGATGGAATGCAGCATACCCAAATGAAGGAGACAGTAAAAGAACACTACAGACCTGTGGGCTTAGTGTTAAAAAGCGAGTTAAATTTACAAAACAGAATATCAGCCATAAACACCTTGGCTGTTCCTGTGATCCTTAATTGGACCATAGCTGACATTAATCGAATAGATGTAAAAACGAGAAAGCCCCTCACTTCCCACCGCATGTATCATCCTAAAGCTTTTTTTGATTAGTTTAACTAGAACTATTTTAGAAAACCACAACAATCAGTCCAAAAAGATATCTAGAAACTACAGAAAAATGGACGATGATCCGTATCAAAGAACATGAAAGAAGTAAGAAACTTTATTCAGTAATATAAGAAGCCAACAACTTCAAAATGTAAAAACCGTCCCGATAGAGTGGGGCAATATCGTTCTGATATAGTGGGGCCATATTTACACCGGACAGTGTGCAGACACTTTGGAAAATAAGTAAACAAACACTGGTATGAACATCACCCAGCATCAGTTACAGAAACAGAAGATGTCACCATTTTATGAGATTACACCATCATACAAGAAAATTAAATAAATAGGCCGGCATAATTGTCAAAACTGAAAAGAAAAAAAACTTGCCTACTTATTAATATGGCTTATCCAGCAGATTGTAACATAGCAACCAAGGAATTTGAAAAGCTATCAAAGTATAAAGACCCGTAATTCGAAATAGAAAAAATGTGGAAATTGAAAATAAGAGCAGTACCAGTGATAGTAGGTGCGCTTGGAATAAAAACGTAAAAAACAACACATTAAAAGAATCCATGGAAACCCCAGCTTAATAGTTTGTCTTGATAAGTAGATGATATATACTGCTTCTGAGTATATAATCCGCTGCTCCTGGGGACCAATGATGACGCCGAAAATAATGCTTCAACCTCTTTAACGGAAAATAAGTTTCACAAACTTCTCTTTAAAATATCGACAAAAATATAAACTACGTCGTAAACAACTTCAATCCATCCAACGTTGACCTTTCTGACCTCAGTAGTCAAAAAACAAAACCTGCACCTGCATCGCTCTGCAACCAGCGACATCGCCCAGTGCAAAATATACATTCTGACGAAATTCCACACCGACCAAATTATAATGCAACTTGCAGCCCACATAATATAAAGAATTTTGTCCATATGATGCCCGTGATAGTATGGCTGATAGAAAAACAAATGAAATATAGCCATAACATCACACCACTGCCTGCCTTAGATCTTTCAGCAGACTTGGTAGGTAGTGTGACCATAGCGGAAATAAAAATATGATGAAAATGATATAATAATAATCACTCGAAATACCTGTGAAACTGTAATGGTTTTCTTATTTGAATGTTTGATAAATCTTAATTTTTAAGTTAATGGTTGAATAGGCTCCATGAGAATTCCACGGCTACTGCTTACTCTTGGAAATTCCTTTTCTACTTCGTTAAATATTTGAGCTTAATAATTTTAATAAAATATTTTAATAAGAATCATTAAAATGAATACAGGTTATTATTTAAAGAAGCAAGAGGGTACAAATGAAAAGATTAAAAACTGACACGGTTTTTCATTTCACAGTGGAAAACATTAAACACATGAGAGTGTTATTTTTTTCTCTATCTTTGCCTTTTTCTATTCCTTTTCTTTTATTTTTTCTTGTTTCACTCTCATTTTTGTTTTCCCATACTTCACTAAACCTTTTCTTTCTTTCTTTAAAACCAAACAGTACCGTTGATATATCTATCCTTCTGGCTATCGTAGCAATCAAATAGTAATGGTCTTTTTTTCTAAGGTAAAAACAGGGCCTAAGGAACAAGCTGAATTATAATATAAGTTTACAGACATTGATCCTTGCGTTTTATTATGATTGTCTAAATCTTGTTGACGGAATGATTTTATCATTGTCTAGTTTAGTCTGACTATTTTCATGTTCAGTGTATATTTTTAACAAGCAAATAACTTTCAGACATTTAAATCAAATAAATCATCTCTTATCCAATAAAATTACGCATCGGATGAAACTATATTTATCACTTAAAAATAAATAATAAAGATTTTAATAATATTAAGTGATATCTCTAAGTTAATGTATGTTAACAATATTAAGATATTTTGCAGAGTAGCTGAGCAACTTTTGAGTCAGTCAGTTAAGTGCCACACAAGATACACTCTTAGGTGATCATATCTCGAAGAGACATGATTAACTAGGTAGAAGATTTTCCGGCAGTAGGTTGCCATTACTTCTACGGTAGACTGGTTGCCAACCAAGGCTAGAGAATCTAATATGTCTTGCTATTTAACGCATACTTGGAAAGAGAGGAGACGGATTAATACCTTTCCCAAGGGTATTCGCGTGTAAGTAAATGCAAGCAATTCAACCGGAATTTGAACTCGGCTCTCCGATTTCTCGTTCCGAGCCGATATCCATTGCACCATAGCGCACATCCAAAACGCTTGAGTATGCAGTTAAAAACCCTGAATTTCATATCTTATCAGAAAAATCTACCTTGAACACTTTGAAACACCTGTTAAGCTGCGCGTCTACTTAACTTGATGACAGCAAAAGCTATTGACAGACAAAATGTTTTCAAACAGTAAATTTCACTCAAAATTAGAAATTTGTTTCGCATTACTGCGAAATCGTAATGATATCACTGCGCTGTAAAAATGTTAAATTCAATGTCAAAAGTAATGTCTGTCAAAAGTAATGACTTGTATTTGCGTCATCACCCACTTTGGCATATAAAACATTTCCCACCGCCCACCTGTATTGTAAATATTCAAAAGCATACTGTGATGGGTAAATAAAGTTTTAACGGGCACGTCTCCTGCCTTTATAAGTTCGAAATAGCCAAAAAAGTAAAAACAATTTTGTATGAATAAAGATTATCATGAGATAGATTTTTAATTTTACTGGAAATGTTATTCCGTCTGAAGTACTTTTTCAATGTTAATAACCCTTCTCTAAACTATAGTAAACTAGTTTTAACCTGTGAAAATTTTCACGGTTTTCTTATTCTAATATTCTGATGAATCTTAATTCTTCAGTTAATGATTGAATAAGCGCATGGCAAATTCTATGACTATAAAATATCCGTAGAAATTCCGCTTTTGCATCATTCAATATTTGAACTTAACAATTTTAACGAAATATTGCAATAACAATCATAAATACAAAGTTCTTGCTCTTCTTCGTTCATGTCTATTGAACAGGTTAAGAGGCTCATCCCTTGTTCCCTGTTTAGGATGTGGTTTCCGACTTTCTCTTTTCCAATCTTTTCACTTTTCTTTATTTTTTTTTTCAATTGGAGTAGATAGACTAAACTATCGCCCGGTTCACACTCCACCCATGTATATTGAACAGGTGTAGAGGCTCATCCCTTGTTCCCTGTTTAGGATGTGGTTACCGGCTTTCTCTTTTCCAATCTTTTCACTTTTCTTTATTTTTTTTTTTCAATTGAACTTGAAGGGCAAATACAAGAAGTTATGTTTTCCATACCACAAGAGTTCCTGAGGAAATCAATTGACATAATTCCTGAACAGCTTGAGAAGCTGGTAGTGAAATCTGGTGCGCATATCGAATTGTAAATAAAACTCATGTTAAACACTTACCTTTGATATGTCCATGTCTTGTAAAATTTATAGTAAACTAGTTTTAACCTGTGAAAATTTAACGGTTTTCTTATTTTAATATTCTGATGAATCTTAATTCTTCAGTTAATGATTGAATAAGCGCATGGCAAATTCTATGACAATAAAATATCCGTAGAAATTCCCCTATTATATCATTAAATATTTGAATTTAAAAACTTCAACAAAATATTGCAATAACAATCATAAATCTAAGTTCTGTCCCTTCTTCGTTCATTTCATTCCTCCTTGCTTGCATTCGTTCTCTATTATGTTTACGGATTGCTTGTCTCCCTTCTACGGAGTCGTTCTCGTCTTCTTCTCTGTCATTTTCTTGCTGTCTCTCTTCGTTGTCTTATTCTTTCTTCCATTACAATGATTTTCTAGAGAAATATATGTATTTAGAAAATACATTTGATTTCATTCATTACAGCAAAAGCGTGGCACACGTAGGTAGGTATTGTATTATAATATAAAGTCTACGACTTGCTTACAGCGAGAATTGAAGGACCGATGGGATAAAATAAATAAAAAACGGATGAAAAGTATTTTTGTTAGTTGAAGGAGAATCAAGATGAACACAGCATAGAAAGACTTGAAATTATTATTTAAAGCACAAAAACGCTATAAGTACAATAATACTCTTATGATACTTTTATTTAAGTGTCAAAAAGTTGACTGGCGAAATCAATTAAATGAAAATTAATTAAATGATAATTAATTAAATCATGATTATAATTATTTTATTAAACCATTATAAAAATAAGTTCATTCTGGGTATCCAACATTTTTAAAAACCAGGTGTAGCAAACCGAAGTCATTAAGTATAAAGATATCTAGATCCGAGCGGAAAAGGCTGACCTATAAACTGTCACTAAAACAAAACACACTGCAGGTGTGACGACCTGTCAAAAATTACTTCAATTTCAAAATATAAACATATTTTGAGCGTGGCAAACATGTTAGGGTCGCTTCACCCGGGACTGAGCGCAAGGTAATAAAACATTGATCAACTTACTACAGGGCCTGCTTCTTGTTAGCCCAACACGATGACTGCGACTAATTGGCTGATTATCTAAACCAATCAGATGCAACTCGGTGGTGGGGGGTTGTTACGACGATAGCCATTGGCTGGTAATCCCTATTGGCTGACCAATCAGGATCTAATTATTCGGGATTCGGGCCCATAAATAGAGAACACCCAGAGCAAAAAATCGAGTCGGTTCATTCTTCGCTGCTCAGAACCGAATCCGTTGCCACTGCATACTCCATCATTGACACTGCCTAATTGCAATTAAGATTTCTTCGAGGTAAGGAAACTTTTTCCGTCAGTCAACTACATTCACCCCTCACTTCGCTGTGTTTGTTTTACCTTGATACAAATTATTGTATATCTGTGTAAATAAACATTTGTTACTGTTTATAACAAACACTTTTCTTCATTTCTTTGATGGTGTGGCAACTATTCTTCTTCTCTGATGTCAAATTCAACTCTCCATCGACTGAACTGTATCCATCCCCACCTTTCGCGGATCTTAAGAAGCAACGTGGGTGCGGAAGGAATCAGAGAACAACCAGTCTGGAACATGTGGTAATCACAAAACCATCGACCAACCCGGTATCGTGAAAATATAGTACCACACTCTCTCTCCCCACTCTCTCTCTCTCTCTCTCTTTCTTTCGCTTTATCTCTCTTTTATAATAGATGATATACATTTTGCATTAATTCTCTTTTCGTTTTATATTTCCTGTTTGACGTTTTCTTTTATTTTTCATGTGCGTTTGTGTGTACGTCGTCCGGCGTTCCTGTGTTTAATCATTTGTGTCTGTGTGTGCATTCATATCTCTTTCTAAAACATGACACGCGTAGGTACTACGGTATTAATATATACATACAAAAATATTCCTTGTTTGTAGGAATATTTATACTTTATCTAGGAATGCGACCTACTTATTCACACTCAACCACCTGTTTTGTTTTTTTTGTTTTTTGGGGTTTTTTTTTATACAGGTTCTTTGCATATCACGTTTTGGTATATTTTCGGGTAGAAATGTTATTTTCAAACTCAAAATTGTATATTCCCTGACAAAACTTCGAATCGAGCAACACTGTCTGTTCAGTTGCTTATCGCCTTTCCAACAGTTAAAATCGTCCACCGGTGAGCGATATCACCCAGGTTAAGAAACGATAACAGCATAACAAGAATCATAACAGCATTTTTTGATAAACAATGTTCTTTGTCATTCCATACGGATCATTGGCTTTGCTTCATACTATTATTGAACTAATACAACTTTGGGAACGGCCTCCTCACACCAAAATAAGGACGAAATGTCTATATAGACATATATATACAAATTCGTTTTTGAGTTAAGTTTAAAGGAAAGTTTACGGTAGAGCGCCTTTTACACTAGTTTACATTTTTCATTCGTGTACATGTGTGGTTTGTCTGTCTTCATATTTGAAATAAAAATGTCTTTTCGATCGTTGCTGTTGTAGTGAGTTAACTGAGAAGTTTTCCATTTAACCGCGGAAGGATATTTACATTGTGAGAAGGCAGATTTCATTTTTATAAGCAGCTACGCAAAAGGTAATTGAGGCGAAAATTATTTAATTATATTATTATATGGGCTTTTGTTCTTGTTTCGGTGTAAGGAACCCGCCCCAAAATTCTGTAAAAATTATATTTCATACACCTTAGATAGATAGATAGATAGATAGATAGATAGATAATGAAGTCAATTAGATAGATAGATAGATAGATAATGAAGTGAATTAGATAGATAGATAGATAGATAGATAGATAGATAGATAGATAGATAGATAGATAGATAGATAGATAGATACCCCAAAAAAATGATGCAAGTGAAGGGCTCGATGTAAATAGTATTATCTATTTACAGAGCCAAATATGTATATGTATATGTATATTATATCAAATAAAATTCCGAATTCTACATACGTTGTATAGCTATTTCAGCGAGAAAAATCTCGCTTCTTCAGCAACGATCAAAACCAAAGATTTTTTTCAAACCTGGTACAAAAATTCCCATACCGGAAGAAGCCGAAAAACATATGTCTGGAAGATAAATTTTAATTTAATTTTTTTATTTTGTAAACTTCCTGTGTATGGTTATGTTTTGGGGCTTCTTCCCGTATGTGAATTTTTGTATCATAATTGAAACAAAAATATTTTCTTTCCTATCGTTGCTGAAGAAGCGAGATTTTTCTCGTTGAAATATCTATACAATGTATGAAGAGTTCGGAATTTTATCATAAATATATATAATTTTTAACTAGTTATTGTTCAGAGTCCAGTATAGACCAGTAAACAGTTGTATATGGCTCAATACATATTTAAAATAAAATTTGGACATATAAATATTAAGTCGGAAGATCAGCAGATTTCGCTACCTTAGTTTTAAACTTTCGGTATCTTCAGTAGTTTTATATTAACTGATTATCTAACGCTTTAACGGACGCATAATAGGAACTTCCCGGACACATAAATGGAAGTTTAAAATAGGGGAGGAGCTAGTCAAGACTAGCGAAATAATATTGTAAGCACGTTCATCCGGGTTTGTGCCAGCACAAAATATATTTCTACTAAGATGTTTACATCTGGACATTACTTCGGACCTTTCATTGAGCAACTTTTCTCGTTGTGGAAATGATACTATGGCTAACTTCTCTTCTTGGGACAATCTTCAGGAATCCCCACCGTTGCAATGTCTGAACTTGTTTAATATAATCCAAGATACATGAGGTTCTTTGCCATTTTTTTACTTTTAATTTTCATACGTGGTTGGTTAATTTGATATAATTTTTAAGGTTTTCTACCTTGAATGTTGGTTTATGATTTTACGCTCGATATACTATTGAAAACAACAATTAATTTTGTGACGACAATTCCAAATTACAGATAATCTGGTGAAGTCGATCAGTATAATTAGAAAATTAGTTTGTTGATTTTAATGATATTTACGTTAAAGAACATTTGCAGCTTAAATAAACATAGTATATATATATATATATACGAGATAAAATTCAAAGTTACATGTTCCCTTGTCTAAAGACATGTAATGGCAAAAGTGTGGATAACTTTCTACTAAACACTGAATACATTTGAGAATGCAGAATCACAGTTATAATTGTTTTTTTTTATTTATAGATGTTTGTTTTTGTTGTATGCGTATTGATAGAGAGAGAGAGAGAGAGAGACAGAGACAGAGACACAGAGAGAGAGAGAGACAGAGAAGAGGGGGTAAGTTAGATTAATGGATTACGGCTCCGACTAAGGAATCAGGGAGCCGAGTTCGACATTCTAGTCCTTTTTATTACGTTGCTGTTCATGCAAATATCCAAGGAACGGTATGAATCCAACTCTTCTCTCACCCAGCCACCATCTATTTAGGAACCAAATGTTCTTCGTTTTCATTCGATTGATTTTACTGATTGAATTTACCAAATTATAAATGATTGTTCTCAGACAATGAGGAAATTGCATCACAAATTGTCTGAAGTTCATTTAAGAAGAAATGTGGTTCAAGCTTTCGACTATCTTAAGTCATCATCAGGGCCATGCTATTGACTGCAACTTTTTCAGAATCCACTGCCCTGTCCTCAGATTGACACCCAAACACTGTGACATGATGTGTTGGCGTTTCCGGCACAAATACCAAACAGTGCACCGTTTCCAAATTTCTGGTGGAGTGAATTGTGTCATTTTGCTCTTTTTCTTACGGGCGGTTCCCAACTGAATCTACTACACTGTGCACTTGATAAAATATAAATTAAAAAAAACGTTCATGCGTGAATTTAAAAATATAAATTGGGGAAAATTACCCATTGCATTCTATATATTGTATGTGTGTGAGCATGTAAATAAATTAGTAAATTTTTAAATGATTTAGCTCAATAGCCAAACTCAAGACTTTTTTAAGTGGCAGAGTATCCAATATTGGACATTAAATTATCATCAGATATCATATTCATGCTTCACAGAATGGAATTTGATAAACTGCTACTTTGACATGTTTTCCTGATAAACCGGAAATAATATGTCTCATATATATATATATATATATATTAGTCATCCACATACAAACCTTTTGCTGTGTCACAACTTATCAGTACACACATCCACTTGCTTCCAGCCGGGATCGAAAATCGACCGATTTGGTGTCGGTCAGAGTCCCTATTTCCTAAGCCATGGAATGAGAGAGAGAGAGAGAGAGAGAGAGAGAGAGAGAGAGGAAATTTTAGCGTCTGGTAACTGTTTTTAAATTTTTCCTCTCCAAAGAGCTTAATCGTAATTAGAGCCTATTGGTCATAATTAAATTAGACCAGTAAACAGTTGTACTAAAAAGTGTTCAATACAATTATATTGTATAACTTTTGAATATTTTTCATTTGAAGATGAGTTATTTCGCGACCTCGGTTTCTACCTTTCGGTTCCTACATTTCGGTATCTTCAGGCGATTTACAATAACGGATTTTACCGTTTTTCAAACGCTCCCGTAACATTGATCTTTTATGAACGCGCAATTTTTAATGTTAGGTCTTTGAACCCAGTGGGTATTTATTGGTATGATTACACTCGGACAAAATTTTTGTTCTTTCATTTAGTAATTCATTTTTGTCAGGGAACAACATAATAGCCAATTATTTCTCCTGTTTTAATATGCATATTTTATCACCGTCGTAAGTTTTGTCTGTTTTCAATATACTCCAAATGTCTTTTTCATACTTTAATTTTAATTTCCACGCGTAGCTGGCCAGTGTTGTACAATTTTTTAGGTTTTCCAGTTTAAATGCAGACTTATGGTTATTCCATCTGACTTTAAAACTGTCTTTGGTAGATCCTACATATGTTTTGCTTTTACCATTTATGTCATTTACTTGTGCTTTGTAAATAATCACTTTTTGTATTACAAAGTCGGTTAAGTGGGCATTTAATTTGTCGTTTGACAGAGACGAAATTTCAGAATTGATGGGAATACATATCCTAATTAAGAACAAAGAAATAATCCACATAGAGAACTACGGATTATACAGCGATTTGGGATTAAAGGTTGCGAAAAAACTCGTTTCCAAATGAAATATATATTTAGAGAGAGAGAGAGAGAGAGAGAGAGACAGAGAGAGAGAGAGAGATAAGAACATATATATCCTGGGTAAAAAGCAATCGGATGTCTAACCGTACTGATGAACTGTGATACAGCAAAACAGATCTGTCTGCGTATATATATATATATATATAATTAATATCCGCCTCGAAAAAAAAACACCGAGTATAAACTCGGATGGGAAAAATGGAAATAAAAAAAGAAACAAACTAAACACCTGAACATACGTCAAAGTACTCGTTTAAAAGGAAAAAAACCTGAGACGAGAACCCTAACACTAAAGCGCTCAATACAACAGTAGAGCAAACAAGTAAGAATTTACCCTGATTTGTCCTGACGATCCGTTAGGTGAAACCTAGGTAGGTCCGTTGGCTCGAGGTTCTTACCCATATATATATATATATATATATATATATATATATATATATCTCATAATTATGGATACTTTAATAATTCTAATGTATATTTTCGGGACGAATATGTACACAATCTCTCTTACTCGTTATATATATATATATATAAAACAAAATTATATATATATATATATATATATATATATATATATATATATATAATTTTGTTTTTTATTAAAAATTAATTTAATTTTTATTGCGACACGGAAATTTATATGTTTCGAGATTTAAAGCTTTTATCTCGTCGTCAGGCAATGTTCAACCTACATTGGTGAAAATTATTTACATTTGAATGCAGAACCAATACGTTTTATATATATATATATATATATATATATATGTGTGTGTGTGTGTGTGTGTGTGTGTGTGTGTGGATCTTTCTGGGTTGTGTGTGTCTTTATTTGTTTACAGTTTGCATATACATGCGCATATACACATATATACATGTAGGCACACACACACACACACACACACACACACACACACAACATATATATATATATATATATATATATATATATATATATAAAGACACATAGATAGATAGATAGATAGATAGATAGATAGATAGATAGATAGAATAAACCTTGCTACAGAATCAAATTTGTTCAATGTCTGCAATGAATACGCAGTATATGTATACCGAATAAAATGCACCCCGTACATATATGTTCACTCATCAATACTTCCACCCGCATTTTAACACATAGATTTACATACATACATACATACATACATACATACATACATCTCAACACATTATGACGCTCATATGCACAGAAACACACATATATATGCATGTACTGAGTGTATATATGTGTACATATATGCATGTGCACGTACTAGTGTGTGTGTGTGTGTGTGTGTGTGTGCTTCCAAGGCTTGACAAAAAATTTCAATTGTTAAACGTCAGGTCATGTTGGCTCGCATTGGTTCGTAGTCGTAAATCGCCGACGTTTGAAATTTTTCATTACAGGAGCCCATTGTAAATGTGATTTAGTGGCCGCCGTATGCGGAAACAACGACCAATTACTGCCAACACTGAAACCTTCATTTTTTCTGTGTGTGGCCAATCGTTTTTTTTTTCCTTTCTGTTGCTGCACACATGCTAATACCTACCCACACAACGTCTGTACCAATTACAAAATACTTGATTTGTCCCTTGCAAATCTACCTGAGATTTTACAAGTATCAATCGTATAATTATTTTTCCTTTCCTCAGGAAGTTCTGGTCCTAAACGAATTACCTTTATTTTTATGAATTTTACATTTTAAAATTATTATTATTTTTAAAGCGATAAAGTCCCAGCTAAGATGAAGGGGTCTAAGTAAACATTATTTGGGTAGTGGTATAGTGAATAATGACCTTTTTTTTAAATATCGCAGTTATCTAGAGGTTGTAAGTTCCAGATCAGATACGGAAAATTGATTGTTGGTTCAGTAACAAAAAGCAGGAAACGTCATTACAAGACTAAATGTAAAAAACTATCCGATATCAGCCAATATATAGATGCCTGAAAGTTTTTTCTGGGATTAATAGACCGAAACGTCTTGTCTATAATAAATCTATCACAATCAGAAATGAGAAAAATAGTCTGAATATGTTAAAGATTTACTTGTAATTTGTCTCTAGGTTTAGACTAGAGAATTAAATCTAACTATACAAGAATCTGCCGGGTTTATCACCAATTAGATGAGAATATTCTTTGCTTTTTGATTTTTGCTTCGCTATCAAATCATTAAGATGCTTCACTCCTAGTGCAAGCCCGCTGCAAAATGGATAAGATATGTCTTACATTCAAAAATTGCAAGTAAATGCTTAAGAAAAGTTAACGAAACATTGGTTTATTAATTCTGTTTCTTCTTCTTCAAAGAAAACTTTCAGCACACTTTTCAGTTCGTAATTTTTCTAAAAGGTCTTTGTAATGTTCACTCGTAGTTGTCAGTGACACAATCGATGGTTTTAATTTTATTTTATTTCGTACTCAGTACCTTTGACCCATAGTGAACTGTGCAGTATAATTTCTCTTTCATGTGGATCATAGCTTCAAATCTTATCATTTTTACAATGTCAATCATGTCACTGTTAGTAATGAAATCGTTTCAGGGCTCTATAAGAATGATCCGAAGATAGATTTTATATAAGACCACTAGTAGGCGTATTAAATGGGATGAAAGCATCGATGCCAGCCTTAATCCAAGAAGAGATTTTGGATGCACAGTCTTCAACGGGAAGACTAAAAACTTTGTTCCAAGTGACGTCACACAGGAAATCGAGGAACGATTGATAGCAATAGGATATTCTGCTGGCCTGAGTTTTTTTGGGGGTAGAGTGGGAGTGGAAGGAGGTGTTAACGGAAACCACCGCATGGTCAGAGTTTCCAAGAGGGCAGATCTATTGACATTGCAAAAGTCAGAGATAGAAGTGAAACAGAGGTTTAGCAGTGAGTTAGTTCCATTAGGGTTATTAGAGAAACGCGTGGGAGATCCACCACTTGCGTAAGGGACTGAGTGATTTAAAAATTAATTGTGTGGACACCAGCAAGATCGGTGACATAGTTTTCTAGTCACTTGGCGTGGTGGTCTTTAAAGTCACCAAACACAAATATATTTGTCACCACAAGTATTATTAAGGCAACAGAAAAATTCAAGACTGAATTAAGTACAAAGTTCCCAGAAGATTTTCAGAAGTCTTGCCACGTTCAAAAAAGCAAATGCAAATTTTGAAGTTAAAGAAAGAGTAACACTAATATTCAAACTGAAGAGTGTACCTTTTGCGACATTAGATCTAACCAATAAGGAATTGGAAAAGTTAAAATAATTAGGAGTAATTTGCAAATTATTCTGATTAGGCATCGCCGACTTTTTTCGTGAAGTAAAAGAATAATAAAATCCGCATAAGCGATGATTTCTCAACGAGGCTTAAGGAAAGCTTACAAAATTATAATTACCCGTTACCAAGTCCGGAAGAAATTTTCGCCAAACTAAATGAGGCAAATTTTTTTCTAAGTTGAACTTGTCGGACGCTTACCTACAAACACTGGTAGAAGTACTCGAAATTACTAACTATCGACACTCATAAAGGACTATATAGATTCAACCGACTTTCTTTCGGGATAAAGGTATCTCTGAGCATTTATCAACAAATTACGGATACAATGTTTGCTGAGTTAGATTGCAAGTCAGCATATCTAGTTGACATACTGATTCAAAGCGAAACCAGACGCCAACATGCAGAAGACGTAAAAACAGTATTCGGAAAGATCAAAGAATTCGGGTTCAAAATTAGTGAAATAAAATGTGAGTTACTGATATCAAAAATAAAATATCTGCGACAAATTATTGAAGAAAAAGGTCGACAACCAGACCCTTCATGATGAAGCACAATTAAAGACATGTCTGCTACGACCAATTTAGTAAAATTTCAAGCATTTTTACTATTTTCAAACTACGACCATGTATA
The DNA here is from genome assembly GCA_037127315.1 of Ascarosepion bandense. Lineage (NCBI taxonomy): Eukaryota > Metazoa > Mollusca > Cephalopoda > Sepiida > Sepiidae > Ascarosepion > Ascarosepion bandense. Next base: position 3,627,629 of record JBBBDQ010000139.1, on the reverse strand, counting down.
TATATCGAATATGCATGAGTTAAATGCCTTATTAAAGAAAGACTCTAAATGGATTTGGACAAAGAAATGCCAAAACATAAAAAGGTTCTAACATCTGACATCACTAACGCATTTTGATCTAAAATTAAACATTGCATCAGATGCAAGTGATTCGGGAATTGGAACTGTAATCTTATAAAATATGGCAACAGAACAACTAAGCCAATAGCGCATGCTTCGAGGTCAATTATAGCTGCTGAGGAAAACTACAGCCAGATCGAGAAGGAAGATTTGCCATGAAAATATTCTATAAATTCCTACATGGACGAGAATTTCTCTGACAAACCGAACTTCGTCCGTTGAACGATCTATCTCATAAAGGATGAAGGAGATGCTTGATTCAGCAGAAATGTGGTTTTACAGAAGGATACTGAAGATACAATAGATTGAGCACGTAAGCAACGATTGGGTGTTGGAGAAGATGCAAACGAGAAGAAAACTCATACTTAGCATCAGGAAGAGACAGATGAGATTCCTGGAACACGTAATGAAGAAGGAGAGCCTGGAAAATTTAATACGCACAGGACGAATAGAAGGTAAGAGAGACAGAGGAAAGCAGCGCGAGACGTATTTTGTAGGAGATAGGGAGAGAGACCAAAAGGAAAAATGTTGAAAGCGACAAGAGACAGAACCAAATGGAAGTCCATGAACGCCTATGTTCTGAATGGATACGACACATGAAGAAGTAGATATCGTCCTCATTTCAAGAGCTCATTCGGAACAAGTACGAAAAAATGTTTGAAATTTGATTCGTTTTTAATTAGTAGAAAATATAGGCAATTTTTCTTCGAATATACAGCGATTTTTCCTCTAAAAATCATATTGTGGCGAAAATTATTAAAAATAATTGACGTTTCTCCTCCTCCTTCTTCTCCACCTCCTCCTCTTCCTTCTTCTTCTTCTTCTTCTTCTTCTTCTTCTTTCATATCCTACATTTCTTCTTTTTCTTCTTTAATCTCTATCTCCTCCTCTTCTTCCTCTATCTTTTACTCCTTTTCTCCTTCTTCTTCTTCTACCACCTCATCTTCTACTTTTTTCCACCTCTTCTTCCTCTTCTTCTTCTTCATACAACTATTTCCCCTTTTCTTCCACCAGATTCTCATTCTCTTCTTTTTCATCTTCTGCCTCCTTCTCTTCTTTTTCTTCATCCACCAATCCCTCTGCATTTTCCTCCTTCTTATACTTATTCTTCATTTTGTACTCATTCTTATTCTTCTTGTTCTACCTCCTACTATTCCTATTTCTCTAGTCTTCCTCATCCTATTCCCCTTCTTCTTCCTCCTGTTCTTCGACCTCCTCTCTTCCATCACATCCTCTTTTCTATTTTATCTTTTCTCATCTTCTTGATCTTCCTCTACCATCTCTTACTCCTCTCTTAATCTTCTTTTTCCTCTTTTCTGTTTTTTCTCCCTCCTCCTCCTCCTCTTCCTCTTTCTCTTCTACTTTTATTATTCCACCTACTTCTTTTTTTCATTTCTTCTTTGACTTCTTCCTATACTAGTTCTTCTTTCCTCTTTTTCGTCTTCTTCATCTGATTATTATTATTAGTGTTGTTAAATAGCTGTTTTAACTCATTGTTTTTTTCAAAAAGAAACCAATTATTGTCCCGGCGTCTAATCCTTACTTACAAAATTATTCTGACTGTGCATTATAACTATTTTATATTCGATCTTAACAATACAAAATATCCAGATGACCCATTGTTGATAGCAGACGCAGAAAGAAAGCTACAAAAACTCCTACGGAATTTACTAAAGAAAATTTAGAATAAACGATTACACATCAACTGCAAGGAAATAAAGCAGGGTCGTTAGCAAAAGGATGAGCCAGGTGTGAAAATTTCCAGTCGGAGGTAACAAGATAAAACGAAATGTGCGAAAATTTAAATATTTGGCTAGTGTTTTAACATGGAATGGAATGTGTGACATAGAGGGCGTATGGAGATAGCCAAACATGCTTTTCAAAAGCCAAACAGTGTATGAAGAAAAAGGAAAATTGCGCTAGAAACAAGGAAAAGACTACTAAACGGCTGTGTGATATCTTGCATCCTATATGGCAGTGAGTGCTGGACGATCTCTGCAAAAATGAGAAGGAAACTTGAGACAGCAGAAATATGGTTCTACCGAAGGATGCTGAGAATATAGTTGACCGAACGTGTGAGCATCAACGAAGTTTTGGAGAGATGAAAACAAAAAGAAAACTAATACTTAACATCGGGAATAGACAGTTAAGATTTCTGAGCCATATGATGAGGAAGGAAAGCATGGAAAATCTGGTACTCACGGGACAAATAAATGGAGAATGGAAAACAAAGCATAACATACTTACTGGGATTGTGTAAGTGAATGGTAGAACAGGGCCCTAAACAAAATAACTGTAAGACAAATTTTGAGAGCTACAATGAACAGAAACAGGTGGAGGGCAATGATTGCCTCGGTCCTGAGAGGACACAGCACATAAAAAAAGAAGTATTCGATCCTTACAACTTATATCCCTAATCTATGCTTCTAGCAAGCTAAAGAAAATACAAAAATGTTTATCATAAAATAGGGATTAGCAAGAAAGTCGCACAGATCCTTATTACTGTAGTGAAGTCTAATCTCATTAGGTGCTTATATATATTTGGCCTTGTTCCAGATGAGTATAAATTCAGTCGTTATTAATATATGTTCATTAAGAAGCAGTGGTTATATCGCTAGTCTATTAAAAAGATTAATGCTGTCGTGGGTTCGATCTTTACAGGCTGCTTTACAGATTTTCCATTGTTAAATATGGTTAGAGTAGTGGTCTATGTAGTGACAGCCTCTTAAAAATTAACATCAGAAATTCACTTGAGAATAAAACATTCTCATATGAGGCGCTGATTTTCAAAACAAAGTTTTCTTTAATTTTTGCATAGCTTCAAAATAACATTTTTATTTTTTAATCGTTTCACTCCAAGCAAAGCAGAAATGCCACCAGTGCGCAGGTAGTTACGGTGAGAGAAAAGGAAAAAAAAAAGAGAGAAAAAATCAAGGTACAGGTAATGTCGGAGGAAGGATATGAGAAAGATGGGAATCAAGGAAACAGAATATGGCAATTGATGTTGCATTAGACCTTTGGAAACTATAGCTATCAGGGAATAAAATGTAAGGAAGGGTGTTCGACAGGCGGAAAGTTCGAGAAAACAAGTTGCTAGGGTAGAAATGGCGGTTAAATTTGACTGTTTTGACAGTAAAAGGGTAAGACCTAGAAGCCAATTTAGTAGCACGTGTAAATACATGTATGCGAGGAACCAGGGGAAATAAGCTTATCAGAGCAGAGGCAGTGAAAACATTTGTAGAAAAATCAGAGGGAAGTCACATCGTGACGGTGAGAAAGTGACTGAAGTTGAGCTGCTAAATCTGGATCGATTACGTCGCAGATCCTCCCTTGGAATTTGTCGAGAATCCCGAGATGATTAGCAGGAGCACCCGACTAGTTATGACAGCAGTACTCAATGCGTCAATTACAGTGATTACCAGTTGAATTCTTAACTCAAGCACCTTTTCATTCTTTGCGTTGTTTCTAGGGATCGACCAGTGCTAAAATAGTTTTTGATGTTTCGTGTGCCTATTTTTCCACAGTATATTTCCTTTCTGAACGACCTCACATCTCCGCACAACGTATAGAAAATATAGAAATACTAAGCTGGAATTACTGCCTGATGTGAAAATTAACTAGAACCTGTTGCTAAAGCCGATATAGATAAATTTTATCATGAGAAATACAAAATAATCGTTACAGACGTCAAAAATGGATTAAAGATCATGTCACTTTCAGAACATGGATTGAACTTACGATATATAGCTTCCCATAATGTTACCTTATTCCGTGAGTCATAAGAAGACATTAATATAGGTAAGGGGCATTGTTGAATAGTAATGAACTATATTATTTTCCCAATACTGAAAGATTTTCATTGCTTTCGATATTTGAATTTTCTAAATTGGAAAAATTTGACAAACTGACAATTATCAATAAAAATCAAAATTAGAAATTTAATTTTTAACTTTAGAACATATTCTGTCATATACAAAATGCCTGCCATAATGACACTGTTTATATGTAACGTGCCAACGTTAGACTGCTATGTATCGTTGGGGTGAAATATATCTTAAGATCAGGACGAGTTGTCAGAATTACAGATCCCTTGGAAACGTTAGACCGTGATGCCAGAGCAAGATATCCCTTAAGCCATGTCATCGGAAAATATATCCTATATGGCCTATACTAGGCTATGCAGTCGTGACAAAAATCCCTTAAAAACGTTAGGCCGTGTTATCGAAGCAGGATATCCCTTAACAATGTGAGGTAATGGAGTCGGGACAAGATTACCCTTAACAACTAAAGGCCTTGTCGTCGGTACAATATATGCTTTTACAACATTAGGCCGTGTATTCGGGGCAGAGAGGTCCCTAAACAACATTAATAGTCCATTTTGTCCATGGACAAGTTGTTAATATTATATTTTGTCCATTGGGCTCTCCGAAAAGTGTATGTCGATCTGTGTATCCTAAACAGAATTCGATAAATTTTACAACTCTGGAAAACGCCAAGGCTCAATAAGAAATCGCTAACATCGTGGGAGACCTGAATGCCTGAATGGAAAAGAGTGAGATTGCAAAATAGTTGGTAACTTCAGGCTAGTCGAAACGAACGCAGCGAAGGGTGCATCAGGTGATGCACAGCAAAGGATTAAATGATTACCAACACCCAATATGCCTGTAGACATGATGAATTCTTTGAGGATACCCAAATAACATACCCAAATACCAACTGCGGAAAACCAAATCAAAACCTAAACTGTAATACAAGAGACCCTTGAAGAACTGAAGTTGCAAGGTCACATAGAAAGTTATAAATGAATTTAACTTGAACGAGACTATAAACTTCAAGTGAAACACGTCGAGAAAAACACTAGTAATATTGACGAAAGAGTTCATTAAAGTAAATTTTATTATGCTAATCAAAGATTTCATAAATAAATACTATTTGCAGCATATATCTACATTAAAATAGCATGTGAATTTCAGCTTATCTATTTTTCTTAGAAATATTTACAATATCGTGGTGTAAAATTTTCGTACTAGATTTTACATGATATTATAAAAATCAATAAATAAATCTATTAATAGCATAACAGCTAATATTGAGTCTTCTTAGATTAACTAAATTGACATATGTCGAAAAGAAAATATAAACTCCGTAAGAAAAAGAAATTATTGTAAAATTATTGAATGTTGGGGACACGATAAGGGAAATTAGAATTGTTTTGAACTAAGGTCAACGATCAAAAACATTGAAAACATTGACTAGTTTCCATATCTTGACATCGCACTCAATTATATATATATATATAAAGTAGTATCCTTGATAATTTCTATGGTTAATTCCACGGGGGATTGTAATTCGATGAGAACTCAATGTCAGAATTTTATAATGAAGATAAACTGAACAAATTTATACATCTATTGGTGATAATTTATTTCATGAATACTTTTTAAAAACTTCTTTTCTCGCACCTCCCGCCTTTGGAATTCCTTTCCGTATACGTGCTTCCCTGACAACTACAATCTCCAAGAATTTAAATGAAATGTCAATTGCCATCTCTTATCTTCTTGACAACCCTTGTGAAGCAACTTCTCATTTGGAAAATATGCGGGCAGGCTTAAGGTTAATTTTGGTGGGTATTGTTATTAATATTTGTTTGAAGTCATATTATTTATTATTTATTTATTAATTAATTAATAGAAATTAATAATGATATTATGACTTCAAACAAATATTAATAACAATACCAACAAAAATTAACCTTAAGCCTGCCCGCATATTTTCCAAATGAGAAGTTGCTTCTCTCTGATTGGTCCACAGTACATATACAATAATACCTCCCTGATTAAAAGGGCCACGCTCGTTTTCAGACTTTTAAACCATTCATTTAAGAACCATCACATCACTTGAAGAAACATGGCACATAGAAGAAGTGTTAAAAACAAGGAAAGGTAGAAAAGATGGATTCATGTTATTCGACTTCTGCTCGATCGTAATAATCATTCCCTTGTCGTTATACGCCTATTGGCATTTATGACCCTATAAGATTTGCGGTCTTCTCCTTGAGATATCTAACCTCAATTAACCTTACAGTGACACTAGAAAAGCGACTCGACACTGCCATATTGAACAGGCAAATAATCTCAAGTCATTTGTCTTGCTATATAAAATGCTCAATAACAGGGTGTTGACAAATGGCAGTGACAATATCAACAGGGATAAATATCAACAGCCATAAATTTTTATATTCATTTATCTAATATTCTAAAATGCAAGCAATTACTACTGCGATATCTTTTAAAGAATGTATCTTTTCAAAAATACAAAAATTACGTCACAGGAAGAAATTGGGGAAAAATAAAAATATTGGAAAAATAACATCCTTGAAAATGACCAGTGAAGTGGCTGAAAGCATTTAGAAAGTCAAAAATTATGGAATGTTTTTTACATTCCTTATCCCCATCTAAAACGAAACATGTAAGAATAATGGAAAAAATAAATAAAAAGTTAATAAAATAATCCTTTTCTTTCTTTTTTAGCAAAACATGTTTAAAATTTATTCAATTTACCTTGCGACACGGAAATTTCTATGTTTTGAGATTTTACCTCGTCATTAGTCAATGTTTAACATTTAAATGTAGAAAACAATACGATTATTATTTAAAAGGTTAAATATGGAGCGGGGAAAAGAGAAAAATATTTAGATTTTATGTGTGTGTTTAATTTAACTAATCAGAATGAAGTTCGACTTCTAAATTTGAAAATATAGGTTTTATGTTTGGGGATACGGGCTTTTTCTTTCAAGCTTAAAGAGCCATTTTCTTCAGATAGTGTCTAGACTACATTTTTTTGGTTCGATGCATTCATTATCGCTAAAAAGCTGTTCTTATTTTTAGGTTTTTATGTATTCCAGCAATTTAAAAAAAAAAAGAAAGAAAACATGAAAAAAATAAGTGCCTTACAGAATTGATTGTTTATCAATGTATTATTTCTTCTACGAAAATCCCTAGTAATGTTGTGAACCGACGCTCAGCCGCCTGGTTGTTGATGGCTTCGATTCAGTAGCTCGTCTTCGAGTCAACTATTACAATGGTGTTCTTCCCCGCCCATGCTGTTAATTTCGATGTCAAGGAAGTCACTCTAAAATCTTGTTAGCTGTCTCTCCGCCAATTTGAACCAGACTGAACGTGAGCACATTTGAGTTAATGGAAACGGCACCAAAAATAAATTGAATGACGCCCGAATAAGTTGCGGTAAAAAATTTAAATGCAAACAAACAAACAAACAAACAAACAAACAAAAAGAATATAAACAATCGCCAATCCCCTGTCTCTACTTAGCAATGTCAGTTCACTCCAATTGAAGTTTTCAAGTTTGTGACGATTCAAAAATATCTTTGTTCACTTCTCACCGAAGCTTTATGGAAACTGCCGAAGGTTGGTCTTTGTGTGTTGTGAGTAGCGGCTACGGTAATTCGTCTTCTCTGCCTCAGATTGGCGCAACTACTCTTTCTCTTGGCAAAATCACTTCTTGTCTGTCTTTAACTCTGGTTGGCCGTTTCAAACTATGTCTGCAAAATCACTTCTTGTCTGACTTTAATTCTAATTAGCCGTTTGAAACGTCGTCTGCAAAATCATTTCTTCTGACTTTAATTCTTTTCGGTCGGTTGGCGGCAGGCTTCTCTACGGTTGGCACTCAACGGCGTGACAAACATCTCTGTCTTTGTACATCTTCAGTCATGAACTCTATGGGATGCGACCGGCCTTACAGTGGGCGCCCATTGTATTGGCGCCTAACCTTCATCGTTACATCTCTGGGCCGAGAGCCGACTGGATTTATGCTTGGAGCCCTGTATTTATGCTTGTCCCAAATTCACTGGCGAGAGGATGACGAACATGCAAATCTAATCCCTGGCCAATGAAATCACTTTCGCCTACGTCTTTAGGGCGGGGCCACCTTTCTCTCTGTTCTTTTCCTTTGGTTCAACCAATGAAGAAGCTTCTATTTTGGTGACATCGTTTCTTTTTCAGCATACTCATCTTTTTCTTCTGTGGGATCCGATCATCGTATTGTCTCTGCCACAGTTAAACTGAGTTTGAGAGTTTCGAAAAAACCAACTGCGGATCCCATGGAAGCTATTAACTGGAAAGCGGTCTCCCATGATAGAAATCTATCTTCTCAGTATGCAGTGATTGTATTTAACTGATTCCAAGAACTCTCTCATTATGACACAGAAAACCTTTAATTAGATTCAAGTAACATAGACTTGATCTATGGAAACTTGATTAAGGCTAATGAGGAAATGGCTCTATCTACACTTCCCCAAAAACCGAAATTACGAAAAACCCAGTTAGTTCAAACACCAGAGTCTCAGAAGCTCGAGAAAATGTCAAAAATATCTTGTATATCTATCACTGTCACCCTTCTCGAATAAATAAAGACAAGTTAACAGCTGCTGAAAAATCCCTTGACCATGCATATTTTGAGGCAGAAGTAGCTTTTGTAAATGGGAAAATAAATGACATTTTCCATCTTCATATCAACCAACAACACTCTGCAGGTTGGAAAACTATAAATGAACTATCGGAGAAGGGATTAAAATCTCTACCAACAATCAAAGGTGGAAGCTGTGAGCAAAGTCTTGGTAACTGGCTTTCTTACTTTAAAAACCTCCTTGGTAATCTCGCAAACCTGCCAGAAGACAAATCCCTTCCAAATCCCTTCTCAAACATCTATTGTATTTCTCCCAGTGACGCCGTTTTCACCTGTCAACAGTAACCTGTCGACTAATAGCAGACGCGCAAAATATGAATTCGTTCATACCTCTCGGCTTTGGGTTTTGCGACCCCTTTCCTTCCTCTGCCCACACTGGAATAAATTTTATTACCTGTGTTCATATTAGAACAACAACTTTTTTTTAGTTGGTTCTTTTCGATTTATAAAAATTAATAATACAGACCAAACCAACACAATTTCTTCCGTCTTATTTGCAACAATTAATAATACCACTAATCTAATTACTTCCGTCCGGCCAGGCTAAAAATAGTGTTACAATATAAAGAATTATTTTAGAAGTACTAAAAATTTGTTGAAGCAAAGAATTTATCAACACACTTCTTCATTTAATTTATCATCACACTTCTTCATTTAATAATAAGTACATAATAGAATATCCCTATCGAAATATTTTTGATATCTAAAAGTAACTTCCACAATAGAATGGAAAATTTTTATAAAAACTAGATTGTGTGAGTTTTTAAACGACTTATGCTCCTTATGTCTATATGCAAAACTATACATTATTAAATTTCTTAAAAATAAAAATCTATTAAATAAACGTAATGAAATTAATGTCATATGAAAACATTGCAAAATTAAAATTTAAAATTAAAATGTATACAACTTGATGACAATAAATAGTTTAATCATACCAAAATCCCCTTTGCATCAAATAATTTTTTTTTCTTTTTTGTTTTTAAAATGGCTGGGATACATAGAAATCCAAGAAAATGATCTTGTAATGATAATGTATATATCGCCCCGGAAAAAAAACAGTCTATATACAAAGTAGGGCGAATAATATTTATTTAAAATGGTGCTGATTGTGAGATGAAGAGATTTAAAAGGTTCAAAACTACTTAAACTTCATCAATAGGGAAGACATTGTTACATAGTCTGTGATGATAATCGAAATACAAGTAATTTCTAATTTGAAGAACATGACTACAAACCCTTAAAACAATTTATTGGTGCATTAATGTTAATGTTTGATTAACATAGAGATGAGTATTACTAATGGACTATTAATTTCACTTTAGAACAAAAATTCAAATTTATTTTAAAAAATTATTATGAATTTATGTTAGAAACTCTATATTTTAAATTCTAAAATTAACTACGCATCAGGTTTAAAGTATTATAAATTTTAATAAATATGAAACAAGAAAGAGAGACAGACACACAAATATACAAATATATTCATACACACGCATGCATAAACATACATACACATACATATACGTACATAGACACGTACACACGCATATACATACACAAATTTGTAACTATTATTTTAGCAAGGTGTCAATTTAACCGTTATATTCAAAGCCAATGGAAGAAATGTCTATGTACGCTACACATGTTAGATACATGTAAGTTTTATTCGGATGATAAAATGGGCAAGGGAGAGGTTAAATAGGGTCAAAGCATGCATAGTCATATTACAATGCATAAACTTATAAATATAATTAAATATATAATAACGCAAATTCACATGCCAAAAACAAAATACGTAAGCACACAAAAAACAGCAGCATATATAGAAATAAAACCACATACACAGATCTACTTATACATATTTATTTGCATAAATACGCACAAATAGACACAAGAATACTCACAGAAACATACATACATATACATGCATAAATAAGAATACATATAAATACATGCACAGACATGCATACATATATATAAACACATATACACACACATATATATATATATGTATTTTTGTGTTTTTACTTGTGTTTATACACAAGTAAAACATAAATTACGCTCAATTTAACATAGATAATAATAACGAATTCAGAAACCCTATGAAATTAATGCCTAAGAAATCACAATTATTAAATATTAACATGACAATCTATGCTAGAATAAAAACATTAAATATTAACTTGATAATTTATGCGAGATTAAAATCTATCAAATATGATAATCTATGTTAGATTAAATACCTAGTAACTATATAACTTGACAATCTATGCTAGATTAAATATCTAGAAAATAATACTTTGACAATCTATGTTCGATGAAATATCCAGGAAATAAAGATAAATAACAATTGAAGTCGGTGAAAATTGTCTATATATATCATAAGATTAGTACCCATATTGTAAGGTAAATGGTGAACTATGTTTACATTTAACAGTAAGTTCATTCTTTTGGTTTAATAGGTTAATCCTGTCTTTAAATTTGATGATTTCTGACTTCTCATTAACGATGTACATAGAGGGAAAGAGAATTTTGAGACTTTCTAATTAATTTTCATTTAACAGTATGAGTTTTTACTTTTGAACACAAAAAGTACTTGAATAACGAAGTACTGAATTTATAATAACTGTCATTGAAAAATACTAACTGATACCAGCGGGTTTTGAACGAGTTTTTGGTAATCCCTATATAAATCTTTTTAATGCTCCTATTTTTATGTGTAGAAATAGTGAAAAGGTAAACTAAGCAACTAGCTAAGCAATTTTTATGTAGTGGACAAACTCTAGAATTTCTACAATTGCATCCGCTGGTATTAGTTTTATTACATTTACCCGATCATTGCAAGGAATAATTTGTTTTTACTTGTTAAAAACTTTGTTTTGTGTTTTTTAATTATTTTTTCGAAGTTAGCCATGTAATAATAACTTAATTCAAGAGTATTATTATTGAATATTTTACTCAGGAGATTATTTTTAGAAAAGTGTTCACAAACAAACTCACCATCAGATTTTAAAGAGGAGTAAACCAGATGATCTTCCTACAAATTCTTTTTTTTATTATGATCATTATTAATGGGATTTCTGAATTTAATATTAGTACATTTATAACCGCTATTTCTAAGGTTGTGCGTTGGGGTACGGTGGATATCGGCTCGGAACGAGAAACCGGGGAGCCGAGTTCGAATTCCAGTTGAACCCATCGTATTCACTTACGCGCAAATACCCTTGGAAAAGGTATTAATCCGTCTCTTCCTTCCAGTTATGGGTTAAATAGCAGGAGAGATTGGGTTCTATAGCTTTGGCCGGCAACCAGTCTACTGCAGAAAGCAATGGCAACCTACTGCGGGATAATCTTCTGCTCAGTCAGTTATGTTTCTTTCGAGACATGATCGCCCAAGCGTGTATCACGTATAGCACTTAACTGACTGACTGATTTCTAAGGGTAGAATTATAGAATTAGCTATGTTTATCAAAAATTACTTTGCTAAAATATCTAGCGCTGATTCTAAATTCAATGGAAGTGGGTATATGCTTAATAATTGACGGAGGATGATTAGAATTAGGATTTCACGGCTTCTGCTCCGATGAACTTAGATCACTGGTGGCCCCTAAATACGAATTTGCACGAGATACTAGATTAGCAACTAGATCCCACCCTTTTACAGTGAAACCGATAAAATGCAGCCGTAACTTCTACTCCAACAGTTTCTTTCCTCGCACTTCCCGACTGTGGAATTCTCTTCCAAACGATTGCTTCCCCGACGGCTACAATCTCCAGGAGTTTAAATGTAAGGTCAATACACACCTCCTAACACACTAACCTGCTCCCATTCTATCAAGCACTCTTCCCATCTGCCCGACCCTCATCCTCGCTATCCTTACTCATCTGTCACCTTTCTCCTGACATTCCCAATGTCTATCCACTCCTTCTCTTTACCTTCCCCTATGTAGCCCCATGCGCAATAGTGGCAGTGGAATGCCTTGCTTGGGGTGAGATGATTAAAAAAAAAAAAAATTTCACACATACTGGGTTATAATTAACCTTCATAAAAGGTTGAAAAGTGTTATTGTTAAGGTTAATGTTCAGGTCTAAGCTAACATCCAAAAGTCTACTTGCTTAATGTTGGTAGTTATTTTGACTTTAAGATCTAGATTCTTTAGTTCTATGTGAATAATTTTCCTAATAAGGTGTGATTTAATTTTTGTAGAATCCTTAACTATTAATAAGCCATCATCTCTGTATAAACCAATACTATCAGTATTAATACAATCATAAGCACTTAAATTATATAGAATAAACAATCACAACGAGAGAGAGGCTACATCGTAATATAATGAACCCATTGAAATGTCAAAGCATCCATTAGTGGTCTTTTTAGTCTATTGTTCTTCATTGTAGATCAGAACAGAACTTCTGCATTTTAAAATAATATCCAGTTCACTATACGAAATGTTAGAGCATTCTTGGGCGAGCCCCAATACCAAAGTAAAAAGGTCTTTGGAAATGGATGGATAATAATCAATTACGTCGAATTGTATAAAAGTTATATTATTCTTATTCTAGAAACCTTTGAACAAGTTAAATAACACATATTAAATTTATTTGTTTAGACATTCTCTTCTGTATGGCTATTAATAAGTTTTGTTTTTTAGTTATTTTCCCAAACCCTGTTCTGACATCTATTTTCTCAAGCCCTGCTTTCCACTGACCCTCTTTCCCTCAATTTGTCATGTGAGTATGAAATTTTCTAAGCACTTCTTCCTTATTACGTGCCTCAGAGACTAACTTTCTCCTCCTGATGTTAATTATAAGTCTCCTTTTTGTTTCGATTCTCTCCAAAATCTCGTTGTTGCTCACATGTTTGGTCTATGGTATTCTCATCATCTTTCTGTAGAACCACATTTCTGTTACGTCAAGTCTCTTTTTCATCTTTTGAGGCGATAGTCCAGCATTCGCTGCCGTACAAGGGGACATATATCACGTAACAGTCCAGCGCTCTTTTCTTTGTTTCAAACGAAATTTTCTTGAATCTTAATACTCTGATTAGTTTTTGGAATGCATCTTTGGCCATCCTAATACATCTTCGGATGAGTTGATCTATTAGTTATAGACAGTCTTTTGTTAAACAGCCTCCTCTAAAACTTTACTGATCACCTGCTGGTTTTCATCAAGAATTCTCTGATTCTGTTTTTCGATGCAAGCAGTTGCTGAATACTTACGTATTGCATTGTTAGAAGTTTAGCATTCCGACTATGATATTATTTTCTAAGCAGAGCTTAGATGTGGCATAAGGTCAAAAGTATGGGGCACACAGTTAGGATCGAACTCGATACTCAGTTGTAATGATTCTAGTGAGACAAGCTTGCTAACCATTACACCACGTCGAGGTGTCCAAGCATATGGACTATGAAACTCTGGTTCGAATATCATTATGGCCGTTATATTTTATTCTAGATCGAAGAAGAGGATCCCAGCGTGCGTCACCGTTTGGAAGCGAATAAACCAAACCTTATAAGCTATCGATAGTTTTGCAAGCATAAAGTCACATGGGTTTTGGTGCACTGGCTTTGTTCGGCTGCCTAATATACACATTATACACTCTATCCCAGAAAACTGTAACTAAGGTATGCTCAGTTGCAGTATAAATCACAGGCTAACGCTGCGGAATAAAATAAAAACTTTTAGTTCTGTTGAATAGAATAAAACATACACCTGAGCAAGCGTCTACAATAAGGGTTAGCTAACACCCCATGTAAACTCTATAGTCTCAAAATCTATGGACGCCTAATACGATGTGAATTTTGGATCAAAATTATTTTCAGCTCTTACCTTTGATGATAGCTTCTTCTATTATTATAAAATTCAGCTTTTATCTTTATGTCTGTTTTGTTAATCTTTTAAATTCAGAAAATAAAGTTTAGAAAATAATCGGTTATAGTACAAATTAAAAAACAGAGGCGAGAAATTAAGTCTTCCTTTTCTTTTGTCATGTATAAGATATATAAGTAAATAAATAAGGAGCCCTTCTTCTTTTACTTCTCTGTGCCGTGTCCGTTCAGGACGTTGTCGATCATGGCTATCTGCATCTCCCAGGCCCTTGTAGCTCTTAACAATCCTCCTCTTGTTATACGGCTCAAACCCCGTCCCGGCATCCATCTGCTCAACTCCATCAAGTATGTCACACGTTGCTTTCCCTTGTCTCTCTTTCCCTCTGTCGGTTCCATGAGTATCAAATTCTCCAAGCCCTCTTTTCTCACTGCATGTTCCAGAATCTTCAGCTGTCTTTCCCTGATGTTAAATATCAGTTTCCTTTTCGTAATTAAATTTAGAATTGTCAAAAATTTTCTTATAGCTAAAGTTGGTACTTAAACAAAATTGTATTCATTTGTGTAGGTTGTTGCTGATTCTCTGAAGTGCGTTAATATATATATATTGTCCTGAATAGAAATAAATAGAAATATTTGTGCCAGAGCGGTATCAGAAATTATGAAATCAGTCATATTGGCCGGATAAAAGACGGAAGACTACATCGAAAAACGTTAGCAAATATTTTTTGGCTATGTCCTGAGATCCTCGCTGTTGAACAATATGTGGACTTGCATAAGGTCTCTAGTGAGACTGGAATGTCACATATGACACAAACATGAAAACAGAATGAGGTTGTCAAATCCTCATACAAAAAAATTGAATATATATATATATATGAATGCGTGTTTCATTAAATAATATAGACAAGTTTTGTTTATTTATTTTATGTAATTGTTTTCATATTCTCTAATAAGCTTAATAGCATTATCATTAAATGAAGAAAGAAAATTACAATATTGATACATAATTTTTTAATAATCCAATCTAAGCTTTCAGCTTACATAAGTCATTTTCAAAGATGTCAAATTACATTATATATCATAAACATGGACAAACAATAATAACAAACTGTTTTTGTTTACATGGAAGATTTCCAGGCAAAAACAAACTTGTGCATTCAAGACGCTGGAAGCAAATGCCGCATCACAGCTCGTGATGTCACACATGTCCAGGGAGAGTGAAAACAAGAAATATTAAGTATGGAAAGCCATTAGTGTAAACCAATGGCTTCTGTTATTAGTTATAGGCATTTTAGGATATTTGTAGTGATTTCATAGTTTATCTTGTTCAACTGTTTTATGTATATAGCTCCCAGAATTGTTAGTTTTTGTTTATTGCTTTCATGTTTATGTTTAGTTGCGTTATCAACTGAGGTTTTCCGGAATTGTGTATGTGGCCAGGCATGTTTTAAATGCCTAAAAATGTTAGAATTATCATTCAAGTGTCGTGTCAAACGTCGTGAAAGTGAGTTTCTGGTGTGACCAACATAAATATTAGTTAATCCGTTGGAGATGCAATCTCCCAAAGAGCTCTTGAATTTGTAAACTATGTTGGTTTTTCAAATCGCTAACCGGGGGAGAAGAATCATTGCGAATAATTGAGTCGGATATACTAGATTTGTGAATTCAATTCTTGGCTACAGTGGCGGTTAACAAATAACTTAGAGAGATACCGAAATAACTCTCAATCATGACAACACATAATCAAAGCTACAAAACTAACCGCTTAACATCTCTTTCTCTAATGTGCGTGGTATCTGTACCAACTTTTGCGGTGTGGAATCGTTCCTCCGTGAAAGGTCCTCAGATATCTTAGCTCTATGCGAAACTAACCTCAACCATACAATTCCCTCCTCTGATTTCTCGATTCCTAGATACATTCATACGTTGCGAGGACATACGCCTAGATGAGGTAAATTAATCTATTCTCGTAATAGTCTAATAGATGCTGATAATTGCAAGATGCATTTGATGTCGATGTATACTAAAATCATCCGGGTACAGAAAGAAGATATAGAAATTTAAGTATCTGGGAAGTATTCTAACAGAAAACGGAAAGTGCGACATTGAATCCGAAGACGTGTTGGTATGGCCAAAAATGCATTCCAAAAGCAAATTAGGGTTTTACGTAACAGAAAAAATCGTTGGAAACAAAGGAAAATAAACTCAACTGTTATGTAATATTTTTCTACCTGTATGGCTGCTAATACTGAAAAATCTCCTCAAAGAAGAAGATACTTGAAGCAATAAAAATGTGATTGTACAGGAAGATGCTGAGGAACCATACCATGAGCCGAACTTGTTAGACACAACGAGGTTTTGGAGAGAATGGAACCAAAAAGGAAATTTTTATTTAACATCAGAAAAAAAAGTTAAAATTACTGGGACACATATAAGAAAAGGATGCTCGGAAAATCTTATCTTATCCCCACGGGAAAAATGGAAGGAAAAGCGGGACAGAGGAAAGTAGTTCGTAACACTTTTGAAGGATATGAGCAAATGGATGGCAGAGATTGAGAGAAATAACAAAAAGACAAAATTCATTAAGAGCTATTAAGAAAATGTGGAGGGCCATGGTCGCCTACATTCTGAAGGGACACGGCACATAAAAACAGAATAGATGCTGTGTCCAGCAATAGATATTTTTACGCTTTTACATTCAATCAGTCGTAAAAAAGGAGTGTCCGTCATTGCTAAGCAAAAAAGACTGAAAAGGTTAAATCTCAGTGGTTGGAAAGTTGCCACTGAACGACCGACAAAAAACCACAGAAATTCGACAACTTGTATTTTATTTACGTTTAAGTGCAAGATAAACAGCGTGGCTAATGACAAAAACACCGGTCTTTGAATATCCCTGGAAGTATTTATTATAATTGGATCCTCGGATGGCAAACGAGTTCGACTTAGATCTGCATAACATGCAAAATCCTTGCTTCCGCTCCCCAAGTCACACACGCACACACATACACACACTCACAGACACATGCACACACAGACACACACACACAAAAACACACACTGTAAAATCATACACACTTTCATCTAGACCCACTGTCTATATACACTGATGAGCCAAAATATTGTGATTATCGCCATAGAAAAAGCATCACAGAATGATGCCAACACAACGCAGCGATGCAAGCCTGTGGCTACTCGATCTTTATTTCCAAAGGAAATGTTCAGAAAATGTGCACTCTTTAGATTTACCAGTTCAGACTTTTAGTGCTGGATGCGCTACATATTAACAAAAGGTCGAATAACCCATATTTATTGCGTCTTTCACTTGCAAGATGGAAGTTCCGCTATAACGGAATTTATCTCACAAGAAGTCAGTAAGTTAAATGACATACGGGATACATGCGTTGGGCGATCATGACTGACTGGGCAGAATATTATCCCGCAGTAGGTTGCCATTGCTTTCTGTGGTAGACTGGTTGCCAGACAAGGCTATAGAACCCAATCTGTCCTATTGTTTACCCCATAACTGGAGGGAAGAGACAGATTAATACCTTTCTCAAGGGTATTTGTGCGTAAGTGAATGCAAGGAATTTAACTGGAATTCGAACTCTGCTCCTCGATTTCTCGTTCCGAGTCGATATTCATTGCACCACAACGCACATCCATCCCAAGAAGTGCTTCTCTTTAAACTGGATTTTTTCAATTCAAAGGTCAGTCGCTTTCTATCCTCCTTATCCTCATAATCACCACTTTTTCATTAGATGAAAGTCAGTCACAATCAGTTTTCCTTATCCTCATAATCTCCAGTTTCCACTAAATGAAATTCAGCCGTTATCAATTCTCATTATCCTCATAATACCCATTTTCCACAAAATGAAATTCAGCCTCTATCTATCCAACTTATCCTCATATTCCCCAATTTTTCCACTAGATGAAAGTGAATCGCAATCTATCCTCCTTATCTATAAAATCTCCACTTTTCCACAATATGAAATTCAGTTGCTATCTATCCTCCATATCCTCATAATCTCCACTTTTCTACTAGATGAAAGCAAGTCGCTATCATTCCTCCTTATCGTCATAATCCCCAATTTTCCACTAAATGAAATCAGTCGCTATCATCTTTATATTCATAATCTCGACTTTTCCAATAGACAAAAGCCAGTCATTATACTTTTCCAATAGACAAAAACCAGTCATTATACTTTTCCAATAGATAAAAGCCAGTCATTATACTTTTCCAATAGACAAAAACCAGTCATTATACTTTTCCAATAGAAAAAAGCCAGTCATTATCTATCCTCCTTATCCTCATAATCCCCACTTTTCCACTTGATAAAATTCACTTACTGTCTATCCTCCTTATTCTCATAATCCCCTATTTTTTCACTTATAACAATCGAAATCTAATGCTTGTTAAACTTCGAATTTAAAATTCGCAATAAAAATAAAATGAATTTAATAGTGAATTAATAAAGCTGATCTCTATTTTAATCAATTATTAATATTAATGCTCCAATAAATTGTTTTTAGAGTCTGTTCTCATATTCTTCAAATTAGAAATTACTTTATTTTGATTGGTCCACTCTGTCTATGTAACAATGCCTCCCTGACTAAGGGGATTGGCTAGTCTTGAACCTTTAAAAAACTCTTCAACTTGAAATAAGCCACATCACTTGATAAGATACAAGTATTGGCGAAACAAAATAGCTACTTTTCTAGTGATATTATAACATATTTATGTTATAAATTCTAAAAAAATATTATTCGCTCTTCTTTGTACTAAGCACTTTTTAAAGAATAGTGTTTCTTTGGATACAGAATTTTATTCCATTCATAGCTTCTATATACTTTGATATTAGCTCCTTTTATAGTTGAGCGCTGTCTACTCTATTTTTATAATATGGATAAAGTGAATTTCGGAATATCTTTAAAAAACATTCCCACCACAAATAAATGGGAATATTTCGCCTGGATGGTTCTCCAAATTGAGGATCTCATTAAAAGAATGAGATGGATAGCTCATTTCTTTCTTCTTGAACAGGACTAGGAATCTAACCAAGAAAAATACGTTTTTAAAGTTTAAAAGCCTTACCAATTATTGAAGCTCTTTTTGGATTTGAAAACAACCGAATGGGAATTATTTACGGATTAACCTTCCATAAGAATTTTTTTTTCCAAAAAATCTCGATAATATTGTTAAGGACATTAATAGATCTGATAATATTTATGTTAAATCAGATAAAACCGCCAATTTTTATAAGTTATCCTCTAAAGATTATGACACCTTAATTAAAAATACTTTAACCAAAAGCTATAAGTCTGATTAATAATATTAACTATGTAGGCAAATCCATTACTGACAAATTATGTCTTAGTGACCGGGTCAGTAAACTACAAACTAAGGAAGCCTATATTCTATTGAAGGACTATAAACCAGACTTTAGAGTCAAGCGATCTACACGTCTAATTAATCCTACTAAAATGGAAATCGGTAGAATCAGCAAAACCATTTTAGAAAAGACCAACCAGTCTATTAAAAGCACCCTCGGACTTCTGCAATGGATTAATACCGCGGATGTTATTAACTGGTTTAAAGGTACCCAGAATAAAAATAATTGCACCTTTATACAATAAAGTATCGGGCACTGTTAATAAAGTAAATCATGACGTACAATGGACTGGCAACACATTATT
>JBBBDQ010000139.1:3572500-3605000 GCA_037127315.1 Ascarosepion bandense | reverse complement strand
ATTTATTGTCCTTTAAAGAGGGAGTTTATTTTGTGAGACACAATGAATATGATTATTGCATATTTGACCACCAGTCCTTCATTTATACATACTTAGTAAAATACACGTGTGTTCTGTGTCTGTGTGTGGTGTGTGTGTGAGAGAGAGAGAGAGAGAGAGAGAGAGAGAGAGAGAGATCTAACTTCGTTTTGTGGTTGCTTTACAGTTAGAAAAACTAAAACGGAAGATAAGAGCGACGTTTTCTTACCGTTAAAAGTTCATGAAAAATAGAATTTCCCGTTCATTATGCAACATAATAAAAATGATGTTGAGTATCAATGCGCAGTCTCCCTGATAAAAAAACCGATTTCTCTATCCGTATGTGTGTGCTTGTTAGAAAAGCTAAGCTATAAAGAATCAATATAAGATTTGATAAAAAGGGAATAGTGAAATAATGTGATCAATATTTTAG
The DNA here is from genome assembly GCA_037127315.1 of Ascarosepion bandense. Taxonomy (NCBI): domain Eukaryota; kingdom Metazoa; phylum Mollusca; class Cephalopoda; order Sepiida; family Sepiidae; genus Ascarosepion; species Ascarosepion bandense. The sequence continues at coordinate 3,604,549 of JBBBDQ010000139.1, read as the reverse complement.
CTCATATCTGTTTACTATTTGTTGCTAAGTTTTAAAATAATGTTTGATTGTGACTATTTTATAATTCTACCAGGGATTTCTAATTATGATATCGCACATTTAGAAAATAAAATACTTAAAGATACTAATAAACCCCAATACATATAAGATACGTAGATATGTTTGTTTTAGCTAAAAATATTGATCAAATTACACAACTTAAAAACAAGTTTGAAAGTCACTCCGTCCTCAAATTTACATTAGAACTTAATATTAATAACAAAATTCTATTCCTTGGTGAATTTATTGATTCCAGCACACAAAAATACTACTATTTCCTTATAGAGGAAACCAACTAGCATTCAACCGTGTCTTCTTAATTATAATAGTGAATGCTCCCAACGACATAAGATTTTGGAGGTCTTGGCTAACCGTTTGCAGATTGGCCTGCTTAGTCTGTTTGGCCCCGAACAGACTTTTGCTGTGAACGGTAGGATTATTCAGGACAACCTTCACATGGTTTGCCAGATCATAGAAAAAGTCAACGGTGAAGTCGCGCTGATCAATTTGGATCCGTCAAAGGCATTCGATAGGGTGAACCATCGCTTTCTTGGGACTGTCCGCTGTCCGCTGGATTCGGGATGAAATTTCTGGATTTGCCTCCTCTACAAGTATCCATGGGCTTTTCACTTTGTCTCGCTTCATTTGTCATGGTTGTCCACTATTGCCTTTGCTGTACTTTTTTGCGCCGGAGCCCTTCCTACGCAGGTTAAAGGCGAATCCGGTCTTTCGTGGGATCACCTTGCCTGGTGGCTCCAAACCAGCTAAGCATTACGCCTATGATGACGACGTGACCGTGTTTATAAAGAACACCGCCGAAATACACGAAGTCGATAAAGAATTTTGCAAGTATGAGAAGGTGGCAGAGGGTTAAACTGATGTAAGCCTGTCGGTTTGCAATTGGGCGAGTGGGAGAAAATTTCTCTTCACGGATTCTTCGTCTGGACGTTTGGACCGGTCAAGATACTCTCTGGTTCGGTCCGGTATCCAGCTGGAGTTGAATTGGTCGGAATTTCGGAAGAGGGTCGAGGATGCAGTGCGACTGTAGACTTCGAGGAATCTAACCTTGAAGGGGAGAGTAGAAATGTGCGGCTTGCACATCTACCCTCTCATCCTTTACTGGCTCTGTGTTCTTCCAGTGCCGTCTACCGAACGAAGTTAATTCGTTGGGGACTTCTCCAGCTTCCTTTGGAGAGACAAGTCTCTCCTGGTAAATCGCCAGGTCTGCTACCTCCATCCTGCTAAAGTCGGTCTGGGATTGCCAAGCGTTGATGCACGCCAACACTTTTGAATTTCCTAGGTCGGATGTGTATGCAAGAGGAAGGAGAAGAAGGCGTACTATGGAAGGATGACGCCCGCTTATCTTTCCCGTTCTTGGAAAGTGTGAACACGGGCGAAACGGAGGCCAAGTGATCTCCACCAGACGAGTGCGCATTTTACAAGGAGTGTCCTTACGCGCTAAGCTGCCTCACAAAAGTGAAATTTCATCTCTCTAATACCGAGTCGTTGTCGCCTAAGGCATTGTATCAGGTGATAGTGAGGGGGTGCTGCCAAAGACAAACTCCCTAACAAGCTAGGCCTTACGAATAAGGAGTTTCGCTCTACCTCGCCTTGGGTATCCGAGTTGAAATGTCTCAACAACAACGAGGCATCACTATCCTGGCTGGTGATGCGAGAGGCTCACTGAGTCGCTAAGAAGCTTTGCGCAGCGGGGCTGGCTGTTTTGGCCGGGTGCGTGCGCTGCGGTGATTGGGAGGAGTCCGTAAGACATGCCTTCTTTCACTGTTGTGTCGTGTTGTGTGCAGATTGATTGAAGGCTACATGGTTCGCATCTTAGGCAGAAAGTTCTTGTCCTAGAAGCCGTCTGTTCCAATGTGATTAAGTTAATGAGAAAAAATCAGCACTACGTGCTCTTGTGTATGCTCAGCGTTATGCGTCTCGTGGTGTGAACGAAACGACAGGAGTTTCCTGGAGGCCAATAGTTCTCTTCTCAACTTACCACTTGCTTTAAGCACCAGCTTAAAGTGAAGATCAGAGCAGAAAGGGTTCTTCTTTGTGTACCTCATTCTCACAGTCAACAAAGAAGCCGACGACGACAACAACAACAGTAATAACAATATGACCATTAAGCTGACTCCTAAAAATGAACGTTGATGAGTACCATTTTCCTTTATTACAAATCTGTTAATCTCTTCTGCATATACACATTTTGCTACATTCAACTTGAGTTCTGGCTTCACTTAACGACTTACTACATTTTCTCTTTGAACATTTATTTCATACAAATTGATGTTATTCCGTTCATAAAACTCCACTTCAACATGCAAACGAAATTCTTTTAATCTTCCAACCTTCAACCGTCTGATGAGTTTGATAACCTTTAATAGAGAGTTTGGTTATGTTTGACACAAGGCCAATTTAGTAAACATTCAAAAATTCTCCCTATTTCACCGAAATGTATTAACTCCGATACATTTTTAATTTACTCGTTTAAACATTATTTTAAAATTTACTCGAATGTGAGTAGATAATATGTTTCTTTATAATTAAACAGTATATATATATATATATATATATATATATATATATATATATTGTAATGGTTGTTACAATGGTTTATAAAAGCATAGTATCACTACACAAAATTCTTCGTGTTTCGGAGATACGTTTGCTCCTCATCTGGTGAGTTGAAATGAAAAATAAATGGTGAAAACTATTTATTTTTGATAATTTGATATGTAAGTGAATGTGAGGTGAGAGTTTAGTACGATTTAGCCGGCAGTTTGTAGCCATAGTGATACAGCCTTTGGTTAGAAGAGCAGTGGTGCGTAGTAGCTTAGTTTAGGACAGGTCACTCTTTAGGTTTGTCTGGGTAATTCTTATATTGGGATGTAAGGTTTTAGCAAACGTAGCTCCGAAACGCAAAGATTTTTGTGTTGTGATACTATGCTTTTATAAACCATTGTAACAACCATTACAATATAAAGCTCTAGGTTGTATCGAGCACTCTTTATAAAAGTAAATGCATGAACAGTGGGTTTAAAATCTATGTGTTCCATAACTTTCTTGCAATATATATATATATATATATATATATATATATACCAGATTCCGAATGGCTAAAAATGCCTCTGTACATATATATATATATATATATATATATATATATATATATATATATATATATTAGGTGGTTCCACTCATTTTCGATATATTGTTTAAATTGAATTGTTTAAAATAAAAAGCTTTCTTGAAATTTATATTTTATTTTAAATTGAAAGCGAAATGATTAAAATTACTATTTCCAGAAAAAAGTACTCTTTTATTTCAAACAGAAATTATATTGATTGGACATTTTTAAGCGATCGACACATTTGTAAACAAAAGTTAATTTTCGGTTTTAAAAACCTTGCAAAAATAAAATATACATCTATGATCCTTTGGGGCGGAAAATTAGCTAATTTAATGTTAAACTAATCCGATTTACACAAATGTTTCCCAAGTATGAAGTTTAGAATAAACTTAATCACAGAGTTCAACTATTTGACCTTTCCACTGTATGTGTTGACATATTTGATAGATGCGAGTTAAGACAGTTGTACGACGATCACAAGTGACATAATTGTACAATTGTGTTAATTTTTTCCCTGTAAGGGAAATGTAAACTCATGACCTTATAATTTACACATAGAAATTACTATACAAAAAAAACTTCAAATATATACAAAAAATAATTTAATTTTTTTTTAAATAGAAAAGCACGATGATTTTTATTGAAGTTTTTAATTTTCGATTTGTAAGTAGCCCGGCGTTGCCCGTGCAACTCAGAACATTTTTAATTAGATGATTAATGCAGCGTGTTGCAATTTCCAAGCGCTTGTAGTAGCCGCCTCACTCAGTTATATAAAAAAATAATTATAAAAAAATTGTTTAAAAACTGTTGAAAAATTCTATTTAAAAAATCTATTTTCTTTTGTTTTGCGTAAACGTGAGTTGATGTTTTCTGTGACATTGTACTCAACATTGCGTTTGTTTTTGTTCCAAAATTACGGGGGAAAATATTTACATTATTTGTTGAGTAGATGAATTTCAGAAATTTTCTAAAAATATTTAAAAATGTAGAAATTTAATTTTAGAGGAAAAAGTGACATTAATGCCATACGAATTACAGACAGTTGTTTTCCTGCTTGACATATTTAGTAAAAAAAGCTTTATTTTTTTAATCTTATTTTATTGAAGTATGAAATATTAAATCTGAAGAAAAAAAGACTTAAATAATTAAACTAACCAATGGCACTTTTTTTTTACATATTTTGTTTTTGCTTGAAAAAACACTTTTTAAATATTTCTTTTGTTTCAAAATTCGAGGAAAAATATTCACAATTTTTTGTTGATCAAATGAATTTTTAAAACGTCGGAATAAAAATTAAATATAAAGGCTCATTTTCTTAGTCACGTTTGAGACGTGTGATTTGATTTCTATGACGTAATCTAACAACCATTTAGATCTTAGATGTTTTACGGAGCAAATGTAAACAATCGGCTCCATTGGCCAAAAAGTGCGAAAGAGAAAATTACTGAACTTAAACTCAAAAAGCATGTGCTGACCTGGCTTCCCTGTAGATATGTGTCCCTAGAAAGTTTGAATGGCGTAGCTTAAAAAATGTAGGTGTGCATAGATTACAGTCACACAGAGACTCACAGACTGTCTTTTATGTATATAGATAATCTTCGCTTGATAAGTTTTTAGACTAACCCAACAAATCTTTGAAGTATTTTAAAAATATTTTTGAATTTTTATTTTAAATATTTCATTATATACAATATTTTCGAAACATTTATAAAGCATACGCTTATCTAATATCTAATTCTAAAAACTTGGCCCTTTGCAATTTTTCGTTATTGATCATGCCTTCAGCGGTTTACCTTTCCTAGGGGTATTTGCGTGTAAGTGAATGTGACGAACTCGACTGTACTCGGATTTCTCCATCCGAGCCGCTAAACTTTACTCCATTTTCTTATATGATTTCGCATTTAATAACATCGTCTTACGCTTATCTCATATAGGAGCTTCTACCGAAGCGATATAGTTAGTGAGTGTTTAAAGTACTATTATTCAGTTAAGTGCCATACTTGATACACGATTAGGCGATCATGTCTCTTTCGATCCATGACACGCTTGGACGATCTATGACTGAAGATATTTCCCGCAGTCGGTTGTCATTTCTTTCTGGATTCTATAGCCTTGGTTGGCAATCAAAACTATAGAACCCAATTTGTCCTGTTATTTAACCCATCGCTAGAGTAAGAAGAGATGGATTAATACATTTTCTAATGGTATTTGCGAGTAAGTGAATGCAATGAATTCAACTGGAATTCGAACACTACTCTCCTATTTCTCGTTCTATGGCACCACAACGCGCATCCCTTAAAGTACTATACATTTATGTAAATATAATGTTTATGTCCTTTTGCTAACAAATATAATTAAACAACTCTAATTATTAAATATGTGTATAATGTACATAAATTAATATCTGAATCCATTATTTTCTGAATATTTTAAAATAAATGATGTTATATTTTGATAACTAGTATGATAATTAGAGTGTCCTTGATATGACAAATGTGTTTTATCATTGCCAATATTGTCTCACCTCCTCTGACCTGAGAATAGGTATTTATATAACTGTAGCTTTGCCAAAGGTAAAGGGTGGGGTTTGTTTTTCTATGGGAGAGGCTTGTTTTCATAGCATCTCATTTACGCAGGATTATACTTTATATTTGCTCATCAAAATATATGCGTGTAAGGGCGCGTGCTCACATGCAGACAGACAAACATGTGCATGAGCACATCTGAAAATATTCATACGTCATCCATCAATATATATATATATATATATATAAGAAATGACCGAAAGCTCTTGGGACAATGAAAATTATGAAAAAGTGTTGTTCTCTATTACACTTACTGTTATGGTTATTTACCCATGGCACACATGAACTCTTTCAAACTATAAGTAAGCTGTAGTTTCTGCTTTGTGCGGAAAGAGAGAGAGGGATAAGTCTATTTTTGTAGATACCTCTGACAGCCGGACCAATACAGTCACGCTGGTGATTCTTCTCATGTTGTACCTGTTTGTACTACTGTTTTTGTTAATACATTTGTTTAACTCTATTCCGTCTTTGTGTCTTATTTCTGGTCCCTAACAAGGCCACAACACTTACAAAACAAAAAAAACGTAGCGATGCTGGTAAAAGTTAATAAAAATAATTAAATCTTTTTTGTCTGCCGTATTTAATGAAATGTATTTGAAAGAAAAGTCTCTGCCCAAATATGTATATTCAATATATAAGTATATTCAATAATAATATTCAATATATATGTATATTCAACAAAAATAAGTTATATTTGTAAGGATAATCTAGAAAAAATATAAAAAAACATAATAATGATATATTTAATAAAAATTTAAACCTAAGTAAAAATAAGAATAGATTCAAAACTAAAATCAATAATTTAGACAATGAAAAATATAATTGCAGGAACCCTATTGAGTGTCCATTGAAAAATAAATGCCTTATAGTATATACTGTTTATCAATATACTATTTCTTAAACTGAAAGCCCTAGTAATACAAAAATTTATGTTGAAAGTACTAAAACTTCGTTTAAACGAAGATTTTATCAACACGCGTATTCCTTTAATAATCATAAGTAGCCTATTCAAACATCTCTATCGAAATATTTTTGTTATTTAAAAGAAATCAATAAAACTCCCACAATAAAATGGAAAATTTAAAAAAATAGTATATTCATGTCTTTAAACGATTCAGCACCCCTTGTGTCTATATGAAAAACTATACATTATTAAATGTTTTTTAAATTAAGAATCTATTAAATAAACGTCATAAAATTAATGTAATATATATTAACATATGGTTAATAATTCTTCATAAAAGAATATCGATTACCTTACATATATAGTTTACTTTGTTTTCTATAATGATATAAAATTAATATAATAGATATTAAATTTATGCAAGTTAAGAATATATAAAAAATTGATAAAAAAAATGGACGCTGAACCGAATAAAATCCAAATTTAATCCAAACCAAAAGTTCCTTTGAGTCAGGTTAAAAATAAAGAGTGTTTTCCTCCTTTCTTTTTTGTTTTTTATAATAGCTGAGATGAATAGAAATCTAAGAGAATTACCTTTGTAGCCAATAATGCATACATCTTACCGGATGTAAGCAGCCTAGACTCTAACCGAATAAAATAACATTTCCCTGTAATCATCGAAACAAAACCCGCTTCCAAACATATAATCTATATTTACAAATTTCAAGGTCTACTTTCATTTTGATTAGTTAAATTAAACACACCCATAAAATCTTTTTTTTTATTTTTTTTCTTTTTTCCTCTATATTAACCCTTTAAATAACGAATGTATTTTTTGCCAAATTCAAATGTAAATCATTTTCACCATAGTTATTTAACATTGCCGGATGACAGGATAAATCTTGAAACAGAAATTTCCGTGTCGCAATCTAAATTAAATTAATTTTAAATAAAAGATAAATTTAATTATATATGGTGGCGTGGTTAACACATATATTAAGTCAAAAATGGATACAAAAGAACAGAGTAAATCTAAGATTGGCTTACTGGTGACTGACAGACAGACAGACTGTGATGAGCTGAACTGAAGCTACGAGAGTGTTTAACTCTCAGTTAATATACTGGTAGGAAGAATCTATAGCTAAGTGGGTAACGCCCCACAACACCCATCTTCCAAGAGCTTTTCCCCGAAGAACTGTTTAATATTTCTTCCGTTTTGGATCGATAATCAAAGGATCCACAAATTTTCTTTTTCTTCCAGCTCGCCTTGTTTTGGGTGAAGCTTGCCGTGCCTCGAGATTGAAACTCTCGAAGATGGTGTCTATCGGCTCTTCATTGGTCAGCAGTGATTCATTAATGTTGGTTGCCCGACAGTTCCTCACTTGGTTCTGATGGCGCTTTTGTGTATTCTTGGGTCCTTGAATTATATATACGAGATCTCCCACTCTTTGCTTTACTGAACCTACTTCCCAAAACGCCATGTTGTTCTTATAGACTTTGAATAATAGTTTCTCACCGCAGGGGTAACGTTTTCTTGGGAGGGTAACTTTTTTTTTTAATTTTGCCTGCTTTGGAATGAGATTATCAAATACTGATCTTATCCTTCTTGAGAACATCGTTTCTGCAGGTGAAAGTACTGTTGCCGTATTGGGGTTAGGTGTAATTCTATAAACCCGCAGAAACTGTTGCAGCGCCCTTTCAGTCTATGTGCTTTGCGCTTTTTTAAGTGCTCGGTTTAAGGTGTTCACGAATCGCTCCGCCTGTTCATTAGACCTCGGGTGATAAGGCGGGGTCGTAATGTGTTTTACCTGGAACGTTTCACAGAACTGTTTAAATTCACCAGACGTGAACTGCGTTCCATTATCCGTCACCACTCAATCCACTACGCCAAAATGAGCTTCAGTTCATGAAGGAAAGCTGTCGTGCACCCCGTGGTGGGTCTTTTGCATCTAAGAACTTCCGGCCATTTAGTGTGGCTGTCGATGACTATGAGGTCGTAATGGAGTTCCGATGGGCCCGTAAAATCGACGTAAATCATATTCCACGGATGGTCACGGTTTGAACATAGCTGTTAGAGCCTTAGCTTCGAACACACACCCTTTGCATGCCTCAATCATGTCAGCTATATCTCTGTCCATGTTTGGCCTGTAGACGTAACAACGCATGAGACTTTTTGTACGTTTTGTCCGGGATGACCCATATGAAAGTCTCGCAGGATTTTCTTTTGCAAATTTGTAGGTTTTACCACTCTTTCATTATACAACAATACATCGTCACATAGCGAAAAAAAACTCAGGCACACTCGAGTCTTTGTTGTAAATTTTGTTCTTGGTAGTACGGATAAACTCGTCTTTTAGAGCCTCTCTTGTGATGTCTGATAGTGTTACTGGAAGCTCTCTCACGGTGTTCGCAATCATGTTCTTTATCACGCAGTTCGTTCTTGAAGTCGCTATTATCGAGTTTTATCTTTGTTTTTTGAAACGAGTCTAGACAAACCGTCAGCCTGGCAGATGTTCTTGGAGGACAGGTACTCAATCTTAAAAGTATAGTTCAGCAGTTTTGTACCCCACCGTATGTCTGTTCGCGATGTACACCGGTAAGCACTTGTTAGATCCGTATATAGTCAGCAGTGGCTTGTGGTCAGTCTAGAACGTAAAATATCTGCCGCGTAGATATCTGTGAAACTTGGTAACGGCAAAGATTATGCCTCCTTTTCGATCTGTGAATATTGCTTTTCCGCAGGCAGCAAAGTTCGAGACGTATGCGCGATGGCTTTTCTCGTTCCCCCCCGGAAGTTTGTGTAAAAGTCAGGCGCCGATGCCATAAGAGCTGGCATCGCTTGCTAATATGATGTCCAACTTTGGGTCATAGTGAGTGAGAGAAGAACTGAAGTGAACGTGTTCTTTATTTTTTTGAATGTCAGATTAAATAAATTGTAAACATTATGTTTGATTATCTTTAATAGAATCCGTTCACACCCACGGATAATATTTAGCGTATTACAATCAAAATGTTATTTTCATTCATTTCTCAAGGTAACCAATTATTTTAACCTTCTTTCCGAGATCATCTTCAGGGGTGTGAGTTATGGTAACAAATGTAACCGGAAAACTGTGTTTCTAAAAATTACTGTACATTTTTTCTGCTTCAAATATAACGGTTGACAAATTGCTAGCGTTCATTAGAATGTGAAAATTATCCAAAATGTAATTTTTGTATATGTTGTAATGTCATGGCCATGCACGTGTTAAGACATGAAAAAAATGTTCTTTTTACAAATATTTTAAAACATTACTACAGTATTCATAGCTGATTCTAATAATTGCCAACTTAAGTGTTTTAATGAATATTGCCTCGAGAATCTGTAGTTTGCTTTTGTTGTTTTCTTGGTGTAGGATAGGTGTATTATCAATCATTATTTTTTTATATTGTGAATCTATAAAGTAATGTTGTTATAGATATCTAGAAATGGATGAATGGTCAGATAAATGTAATGTAAGACGTTCTGTTGATGCAGTTCTTGTAAATCCAATATATATATTTAATTTTTTGTGGAAGATACATTCTCCCAAGGGTCATTTGAATTGATATATAATGTTGGCTTTAGCTAACACATCAGTTGGTGGGAAAGAGTTGTTACGGATAATTAAATTAGTAGTATTGTACCTTTTATAAGATATTATTAATTTCAAATCTTTATGAATGAGATTTTTTATTATTTCCTCGTCCTGTTTATAATAATCGTGCATCTGGTTGCATTAGAAGAGTTTGACGTGCTTTTGGTCGTTTGTAGAAGTACCATATTTTGTTCGATGTGTATTGAGGTTTTTGAAATATCGTTTTATTTCTTCATCTACAATGTGGTTTGGGAAGTCATTATTAATGAGAGTATGCTTAATATTTTTTTAATTCAGAGTAAAATATTTTTGTAAAGGAGTCGATTTGTGCTCGGTTAATTTAGTTTTGGATAATTTTCACGTTCTAATGAACGCTAGCAATTTGTCAACCGTTACATTTGAAGCAAAAAATATACAGTAATTGTTAGTAACACAGTTTTCCGGTTACATTTGTTACCATAACTCACACCTCTAAAGATGTTCTGGAAAAGAAGTTTGAAAGTACTTGGGTACCTTGAGAAATGAATGAAAATAACATCTGTCAATGTTACAGCTCATTTCTGACATCTTTTGATTGTAATACGCGAAAGATTATCCGTGAGTATGAACGGATTTTATTAAAGATAAGCAAACATAATATTTGCAATTTATTTAATCTGACATGTTTAAAAGAAAATGTGCTGCTTAAATACACAAATATATATATATATATATATATATATATATATATAGTAGTATCCCGTGTAATATCAAAACTTGACCCCCATAAGGCGAGTGGTGGTGATGGAATCCCGGTGATTGTGCTTATAAAAAGTGCCCCCGAACTCTGCTCCGTCCTCTCTAAACTGTATAACTACTACCTCTCTGCTTCCTGTTTTCTTGCATGCTGGAAGTCCTCTTCAGTCGTTCCTGTATTCAAGAACTCTGGTGAACCCTCGGACCCATCCAACTACCACCCTATAAGCCTTCTACCAATTTTCGGGAAGGTGTTCGAGGCGATTATTAATGCTGAAATAGTTCAGCATCTTACTGCCCATAAACTCTTCTCCGACAGGCAGTATGGCTTCCGCTTTGCCAGGTCCACGGCCCACATGCTAACGACCATTACGGAGTACATGTTCCAGACCCTTGAGGACTCCGGTGAGGCTCATGCTGTTGCTCTGGACATCTCCAAGGTTTTTGACACGCTGGCATTCTATGCAAGCTACGGGATCACCGGACGATTGCATGATCCGATCCAATCTTTCCTAAATAACCGCATAATGAAGGTCATCCTGAATTGGCATGATTCCACATCTTACTGTACAAATGCTGGTGTTCCTCAGGGCTCTATCCTAGGCCCGACGCTCTTCCTTATAAATGACCTCCCAGGCGAGATCAAGAGCCAGGTAGGCATCTACGCAGATGACACCACAATTTACTCCCGCATCAGTAAGAAACCCGACAAACGTAATCTCGCTGCTGTTCTTGAGAGGGATCTAAATTCTGTGGTGAATTGGGGTAAAAAGCGGCTTGTAAATTTCATTGCGTCTAAGACCAAGCTGCTATCTGTCAATCATCACAGGCAACCTCTCCTGCCTCTCATAAGCATGGACCAAGCGAGTCTCCCCGTGAGTAATACACTGCGCCTCCTCGGCCTTACCCTCTCTTCTGATCTCAAGTGGAACCACTACATTGTGTCAATAGCTAAATCCACTGCTAGGAAGGTTGGGTCACTATGTCGGGCCAGGATGTTTTTCCCGCCTGAAACCATCCTGCGTATATACAAATCAACCATTAGCCCGTGCATGGAGCATTGCTGCCATATATGGTCAGGTGCCCCCGCTGTTCACCTCGGTGTTCTTGACAGGCTCCAAAATAGAATCGGTAATGTGATAGGTACCGACTTGGCGGCTCGACTACAGCCACATTCCCACTGATGGGATGTGGCTTCCCTTTGTCTGTTCTATAAATACTTTCATGGCTTCTGCTCCAACGAACTTAAGTCACTGGTTCCTCTGCATCAGGTGTGTACTCGTGCAACCAGACTGACAGCTGGGTCTCGCCCATTCACAGTGAGATCAACCAAATGCAGCGACACTTCTACTCCTGCAGCTTCTTTCTTCCCACTTCCCGTTTGTGGAACTCGCTTCTTTATTTTTGCTTTCTTGGCGGTTACAACCGCCAGGAATTTAAATGCAAGATCAATACTCATCTCTTAACCACTTGACCCTAGTTCTTTCCTTACCACCCTGTATATCCTTTCCTTTCTCTCCAACTGTCATCACAACTGTGTTCCCTCCCTTCTCGTGCTCCTTTCTAAATGGTTTGTTCTACTCTTCACTCTCTTCTATCTAGTGCTTTTACTCTTATGTAACCCCCTGCACATCAGTGGCGTTGCCGCCTTGCTCGGGGTAATATGATTATATATATATATATATATATATATATATATATATATATATATATATATCGCCCTACGCTTTTTCGAAAGTTAAAATAGGGAGGAGCTGGTCAAGTCTAGCGAAATAATGTTCGAAACACTTTCATATTTTGGGCTCGTATAAAGCCGGATATGAATATATAAGCATGTTTCATTGAATAATAAAGACATTGAGGCTTCTTATTTATATAGTGGTCTTTCCAGTTCTCTAATCGGCTTCTTGCGGTTAAAATAAATTTTATTTTATTTTATTTATTTTTAGATATTTATTTATTTATTTGTAAAAAAAAAACATAACTACAAATTTTGAAATACAAAATTTGTCGCATTTACAAGATATATTTACATATAAATATATAGCATGTATATAGTCATCCGCAGACAGATCTGTTTCGCCGTATCACAGCTCATCAGTGCGGTTAGACTCCGATTGCTTTTTTTACACAGGATTGAAACCCGACCGAACTGATGTCAGGCGGCGACTCTACCCCTGGGCTATGGGCGTTCGGTGAAAATAGGATGACTTTTTTCTATATATATATATAGACTTTCTAGTTTATATATATATACGTTGAGCGAAAAGGTACAAGAAATTAGATTTACAGGAAGTGCTATTCTACACCTCTTTGTGGTACAGTGGATATCTGCTCGGAACGAGAAATCAAATTCCAGTTGAATTCATTGCATTCACTTGCGCGCAAATACCATTGGGAAAGGTATTAATCCGTCTCTTCCTTCCAGTTATGGGTTAAATTACAGGACAGATTAGGTTCTATAGCCTTGGCTGGCAACCAATCTACCACAGAAAGCAATGGCAACCTACTGCGGGATAATCTTCTGCCTAGTCAGTCATGTCTCTTTCGAGACATGATCGCACAAACGTTTACCACGTATAGCACTTAACTGACTGACTGAATTCCTACAGGTCAAATTTCGGACATAGCTTTAGAAGAAGATAGTGACATTAAAACGAAAAGCCAACGGCAACGTTCCACCATTCATTATTTGTTCAGCTAAAGTAAATCAGAATTTAAAATGGCAGGCTTATTGTGCGGTCATAAAGCTTTCTAGATCAAAACACTCTTGAAAATTTTTCTAATAAAGCCAAATGTTATGAGGAAGGCAGCAAAAATTTGTTTCCAAAATTGATTTATTCTTAAAAATTTGTAAAACTGAATTCTTGTCTTGACAGTAAGTAGTTTCAAGTCATTCGAGAAAATAGAAATTATATTAAACATTAGTTTTTTGCAGTGCCGTCACACACTGTTCATTATGAGCAGTTTTGTTTGACATTTGTTTGAATAAATTGTGTTAGTCACTGATTTAATTTTTCTTTTTTGTTCTTAAAAACATTCACTTTCTTTTGTTCTTTTTATATATTTACAAAAAAGTCGAAAGGTCTAAAAAAAAATCTTTATGACATTCCAATGTAAAATTCATTCTATTTCTTGCTACGACTTACAAATTCAGAATATTTTAGTAATTTACTAAGCGCAGCTTAGATATGGCACAAGGCCGAAAGTATGGAGCACCCAGTGAGGATCGAACTCACTACTGAATTGCAATAGTTCTAGCGAGACAAGCTTGCTAACCATTGCACCACCTCGAGGTGCTCAAATTCAGAATATTTTAGTAATTTACTAAGCGCAGCTTAGATATGGCACAAGGCCGAAAGTATGGATCACCCAGCGAGGATCGAACTCACTACTGAATTGCAATAGTTCTAGCGAGACAAGCTTGCTAACCATTGCACCACCTCGAGGTGCTCAAATTCAGAATATTTTATGCATATTAAAGACTTACGCCTGATTAAAATTTCATTAATTTCTAACCATATTTGTAACTTTTTTTAATTTGCATAAAATGTAGGCATATCTACATGAGATTGGTCCTCGGTATTATGATAAACTACATTCCAGAAGCAATGCCTCTGATAAGAAGGTTTTGAGGAGCGTCGAACCACCTCAATTGCAGTTGTTTCCAGGTCTAAACTGACTTATAGTGGCAGCACCTGTTAAGACCCTAACTTCCCCCAAACTGGGCACAAAACACTTCTGCCTTTTCTTCTTCTTCTCCTTCTTGTCCGTGTCCCTTCAGAACAGAGGTGATCATGGACTTCCACAGTTCTCTATGCCTAGTAACTCTCAACAAGCTTTCTCCTGTTACTCCACACAAACCCCGCTCAGCCATCCATTTGCTCAAGCCCATCAAGTATGCTTCACTTTGCTTTCCTCGTCTCTCTTTCACTCTATCTAAACTGTGAGTATCTGATTTCCTAAGCCCTTCTTCCTCATTACATGCTCCAGAAACTTCAGCTGTCTTTTCCTGATGTTAAGTATTAGTTTCCTTGTCGTTTTCATTCTCTCCAAAACTTTCTTGTTGCTCACATGTTCGGTCCACATAATCTTTAGCATCCTTCTGTAGAATTACATTTCAATTGCTTCAAGTCTCTCCTTAATCTTTGATGAGATTGTCCAGAATTCACCGTCATACTGAAGAACAGACATCACATAACGAACCAGTAGTCTTCTGTTTGTTCCTAGCAAAATTTTCCAGGTCCTCATTATTCTACTCAGCTTCTAGAATGCTAATTCACCTTTAGATCTCAGTATCGCACTTACCGTCCTCTGTTAGAACAATACCTAGGTATTTAAGTTTCTGGACCTGCTTGATTTTAGTTACCCTACATGTAACTGGCATTTTGGGCTCCTCGTTTTACGGATGCATTCAGTTTTCTTGTCTAAACACTATGAAAGTATAAAAGTACATTTTTATTGTAAAAACACCAGCCAAATATTTTCATATTAAAAAAAATACCAGCAATAAATTTGTGTAATAAAAAGTAAAATATAGTAATATTACCATACTTTTTTTTGTAAAATGAATTACTAATGCTCCCAAGAAAATTAGATTTCGGTATTAAATGACTCACAAGTAGTTGATATGCCGCTAAGCAAACAAATGCAATTTTATCAAGTATGACATCCATGTGAGAGTTTATATCTGACAAGACCGTTTGAGAACATGACTCGAATTGTCAAAGTTTTAAAGTATCTTACATTGTTGGACAGATATACCCCGAGAGCACACTATCCTATGTTAAAATTCTTTATATGTTACATCAGGTTTTAGTTAAGAAACATTAGGACATCCCAGTCATTGTCAAGAACTGTTTAGTCAGTGTGGTAAAAAAGATTCCATTAGCTACATCCAGGTATTTGGAGGTGAAAATGCTGGGATTCCAGTTATTTCAAATGAATGTCATATATAAAATGGTTACATGGTCATAGACAGAAAAGAAACGAGGTTTCAAATGTTTACACGTATTATGATTATTATACAAACATTAAATATTTATACACAATTCAAGATACCATCTCCTGAAATAAAATCGATTTCATTTAATGTTGGTTGTTTCTTTTATTTAATAATGACTTCCCGTATTTTGAATCTGCACCCTTGTCTAAATTAATTGAAACAAAACGAATAATGTCTTCCTAGGATCTTTCACATTTTCCCTGATAAACGTCGTCTCTTGGCGATTTTTTTCTCTTCCGACCGTAATTTTCTTTACGTTTTGAACTGATGGATCCAGTTTTTTTTAACCTTGATGACAGAAATGACAGTTGAAAGACTGCACCAACAATATCTGTATCTCTCTGTAAGGCTTGCCAGTGTATTCGTGCCTCGTTAAAATTTTCGTACGCTTCCTTGGAGTAACGTCCATCGCAGACAAATGCCGTAGGTAAACTACTCGACAGTCAAGGCAATAGTGTCTAGGCGTGAAAAAATCTGATACAATCCCGGATGAAGCGATATTTTTCAAGGCCCAAACAAATTTTATCATACATCCCGAAAATAGATTCGTATTACTGCACACCACTGCAAATGACCTAATCTGAGGAAAAAATAAAAACCAATTACACCCTTTGACTCCAGTAGGTCTAAAACTGACTACATGGCGAAATAAAAACAAACTAAAGCAGTTGTTTCAATTAATTTGCACAGGATTGGGCCTTACAGTAATTGCTTTCTGTTACTTTTGCTATTGTCTTCTTTTTTTTATTAACTTGATAATTCGTTAAAAAATTAAGCAGGCATTATTCGTTGAATTTTATAAAAACAGTTTAGATAAATTATTTCGGTCTAAGAATAACTATACCTTATACATGTACATACACATACATACATACATAGACACATATATATAAATCTAGAGTCCGCCCTCAAAAGGTTGTTCTCATCAAGAAAAGAAAAACTTGGCTTTTCTAGTTTTATCGAATTGTTTACTATCATATATTCTCGACAGATGGTCTTACTCTCCTGACAGCAGCATCAACAGGTCCTAAAGAATGTTGTATGTAGAAGAAAACCGACTTCATTAGTGGGAGACAAGAAACTGTACATTAGGTAAAGTATCCAGTGAGATTCCAGCACAACGTTGCCCGAGTAAAAGAGCATCTCTTGGGATTGTAGAGTCCAAATGTAACTTGTATTAGTTTTGTGATGCCTGAATAAATTTAGTATTACAATATCCATGCAATTTTTTCCTTGTTTATCTTGTATACATTTTTAGCGAACTGTATATGTATGTATGCATGTCTATAGCTCTTTGTATAAATCACAGCTATATGTTTTACAAGTTGCAGGAATAACACTAGACTTTATAGTCTTCCTACTGTATACATAATCATAATTTTAGATCCTGACTTTTAACTGATTTTGATCTCAGTCCGTAGAGAACTCAAATAAAATACACACACAACTTCCTGGTTCAATAAACAGGTAAAATTATTACAATAATCATTAAAGTTAATTCAGCGGGACAATTCTGACAGCTCTAATAATCATGCCAGGATTCGTCATTGACGGCCACAAGCTGAACAATACAAGATATGCAGATGACACAGTGCTGATAGTAGACACTGAGAGGAAACTACTAGAACTCCTATAGAAGTTAGCGGAAAGAAAAGATTAAAGATAAAGTACAAAAAAACCAAATGCATGGTCATTATTAAAAAAGCAGACTAAAATGACAACTACAGGTTTGGGATACAAAATTCAAGTGAATACAGAAATTTAATTACCAGGGAACTGTTCAAACAGAGGACGGAAAGTGCGACACTGAGATTCGAAGGCGAATTGTCATGGTCAAAGATGCATTCCAGAAGCTGAGTAGAGACAGGAAAATTTTGCTAAAAACAGAGAAAAAAGTACTGGATTTTTAATTTACTTAAAGATGAAGAAGAGACTTGAAGCAACCGAAATGTTATTCTACAGAATGATGCTGAGGATACCATGGACCGAACATGTGAGCAATGATGAGGTTTTAGAGAGGATGGAAACGAAAAGGAAACTAATACTTAACGTCAGGAAAAGGCAACTGAAGTTTCTGGGACATGTAATGAGAAATGAGGGCATGAAGCATCTGATACTCACAGGTCAGATAGAGGGAAAAAGAGAAAGGAAAAAGCAATGCATGACATACTTGATGAGCTTTAACAAACGGATGGCAGAGTGTGGTTTGGGAGGGGTAACAGAAGAAAGCGTGTTAAGAGCCACTAGGAATAAAGAGATATGGAGGACCATGATCGCCTACGTCTTGAAGAAGATAACTGTCGTTAACGCCACAGATGTTTCTTTGTATAAAATTTGAAAGAGTAATAGTTAATTAATTAGATTATTTTTATAGAAACACATACTTTCATAACACTGAAAAAATCTTTAATCCTCAGCAATCCAATGCATGTTTTAAATTACTTATGTTAAAAACAAATTTGCCTTTTTGTTTTGTTTTTCATTGTTCCTCATATAAGGTCCCCTCTTGCTCCCAATCCTCCTCAGTGAACCAATAACGACATCATTTCAAAGGTAACTGGCAGTTATTATCGAATTAATGTTGCCGAAAACGTCGTGGGCCCTATTGGCAAGTGGAAGAACTACATCAATGACTTTGCACCGGGCCATTATGTGCCAGACTTTGTGGGGCCTCGGTTTTCGGCACAGCAGGTAATGACTTCAATCAACTCATCTGCGTGAAACCACTCAATTTTTCCACAATTCGGCGGCTCTATCCATGCCATGGGAAATATAAATGGTGATAAAGAATGCGTAATGCAGAAAACCTCTCTTGTATTATCCTGGCGTTCATCCTTATATATATATATATATATATATATATATATATATATATATATTTGTGTGTGAGTGCGTGTCAGAGAGAGAGAGAAAGAAAGAAAGAGAGAGAGAAAGAGAGAGCAGAAAGGGTGTATCAAATAATTTGTGCCCAAGATTTTTAATGGTACAACAGCAGAAAAAGAATATTTTTATTTTACTTTTCACCAAATGTTGCTTCCACAGTCTGTTTTGACGGCGGTTGTTCTTCAAAGAATCCTTTCCTCAGACGGCAGTTAGCTGTCCGAACCTTACATATCAAGAGCAGTCTTTATGCCAGATATTTGAGATGCTATCCCAAATCATAAATTCATATGTGCGATTTTTAATTCTTGATTCTGATTTTGGTCAGTCATCGGCAATCGCGTTAATAGGTATATTTCGCATCTGAAATGTAAATTGCAATATCAGGTACATTAATGATCATATTTTGAGGAAAAAAGAAATATATATATATGTGTGTGTGTGTGTGTGTGTGCGGGGGGGAGTCCAAAAGATTACGTTCAAGTATGTAACAGACAGTCTCCCTTTGATATTGTCCTCAGTACACACTTATATATATATATATATATATATATATATATATATATATATATTATGTATATTATAAGAAAGTGAAAGAACAGATAGATTAAAACTCACTGTTTATGCCTTTTCTTTTTACAGAGTGTTGTTCAATACATAGTAGAGCTTAATATTGTAATTTTGTTATTACAATGGTTTACAAATGCATTATATCACTACACGAAAATTTTCACGTTTCAGAACAATATTGTTCTTCTTCAATTTTAAAAATAAATGGTTAAAATGATTTTTTAAAAAAATATAAGATGAATTCATGGTTACTTAGAAAATTAATTATAGGTGTTTGGAGGAAGTTAAACAATATGCTTGTAAGTGTGTCACTATTGCTCAATAAATAGTTCAATCTAAGAATTAGATTGAACTATTGATATGAAAATTTAGGTCATGAATGAGAACAATGTAGCATAATGTCAAAACATAATTTTTTTTGTCTGGAGAAGATACATACTAGGAACATACATTATTTAAATGGCTAGATAGTTTTTAACAGCAGGTTGGATTTTATTATTTTGTTATTCAATTTGATTTTGTACTACCTGATCTGTTCAAGAGGATGGATTGTTTTGGTTAAAATTAGAATTAAGTAATTTGGTATGTTAAAGGTTATGAAAACCAAATAAGTATTGTGTGGATCATTAATTTTAGTAAAATAAAGTAATATTAGAACATAAGTTGTAAATGAACAATTATAATTAATTATTACAGACTTAGTTATAAATGAACAATTATAATTAATTAAATTTTAGAGATAAATATTTGCGGTGTTTACATAGAACCGTCAATTCATCTCTACGATTTAGTAGTACTTTATCTTTAGGGAATCTTATAATCTGCAGATTTTCATTCATGGGCAGATGTCATAGAATGATTTACAGATTCTTGTTTTTTCCAGAATTTTCCATTTTACTTTGGGGGTTTTATTTGTATCTTTTAACTGATAAAAATAGGGCCGAAAGAGATGTGTAGTTTCGGTACGTGTTATTATTTTTTAAGTTAAATGCAAATACCACTTATGTTTAAAATCATTCTTCGTAGATCAAATGTAACCCTTTTTTCTTTTCTTTTTTTTTTTTTGTCATTTGATGATATAGTAAATTGGTAAACAAGATAATTTGTTGGACACCTATTTTCCAGTGAGTAATTTTAGGATTTTGACAATTACATAAATTTGAACTATTGTTATTTTCATTATTTGGATATTGTTACTTTGCTTTACGTGCTGATTTAAATTTTATTATTATGATTTTTAATAATTTTTAGGAGGATGTTTTATTTTTAGGGGGTTGTTTATATAATCTAATTTAAGGATATTTTTACTAAAAATTTTTATTAAAATTTTTTATTAAATCTTTTATTAAAAATCTTACTTAGAGTGTTATTATTAGGTAAATGTTTCTTAATTAAATTGAGGAACTTCAGCACTAACTTAGTGCTAACCATTTGGTTAAATGAGGTATATACATATATACTAGTTCTTTTTGGCTTCTGAAATATAAATTGCAATAAGATTTCTAAATATAAAGATATGATTCAAATCTATACACACTAAGAGTGCGATAGATTAATTGTCGTTTAAATAACGCAAAAACAAAAATAACACTGGGATCTCATTTAACAGATATATTTATTAAAATTACTAATGAGTAAATTAGTCAATAAAATCACCATTGGCTGCAACCATACCCCCAGAAAACATCAAAATCTCCTGCAACTTTTCTAGATGGTCCCCTTGTTTAAGTTGGTGAATGCTACCATAATCCTTGCTTTCAGTTAATGTTTGGTGTTACAAGGAATTTTATTAGTCTCTTGCTCAAATGCGCCCTACACATTATAATCAATGGGAGGGGAGCATTCTGAGGAGTTAGGTGGCCATATGTAAGGGATGATGCGGTCGGAGAAATTGTTTGACAGCCATGACTGGTTTCTTCTACATAAACTCATTCAAATATTTCCGAATCCCCTGCACTGTGAAGTCGACAAAATAAAAAATAAACAACGCCCAAGCGTGAAATTAAAAATATAAAATGTCGACAATTTACTTATATATCTTAATTCTTACATGTTTTTATGCGTGCGTACAATTTTAGATATAACTAAAAATATTTGTGTAAAAGAACAACGAATAATAACAAAAGGGAAGCTTATTAAAATAAGTTTTCCTTTTGTTATTATTTATTTTGTTCTTTATCCATATTTTTCTTTTACGTGTTTCGTCCTCTGATGAACTTTATCAAGACAAATGCTTTGATAAAGTCCATAATATTTAGAGAGAGAGAGAGAGAGAAAACGACAGACAGACAGACTAATAGAGAGAGAGAGAAACAAATTATAAATGTTTTCTCCTTCTCGCTGTTCGAGTGATCTTTTATAACACGCAGAGGGTTTATTAAACAAATAAAATAATTTATTCACTCTAGTGATAAAAATTCTAACTGGAAGTTTCAAAATATTAAACCATAAATTCCATTTGTATTTTAGTGACCACCACATAAGGACCTTGAATAGCGACAACATGTCTTCTTTGCTTGAAAGTTTACGGCCCATGAACTACGCCAATCCCTCGTTTCACATATTTCTCCACCAACAAACTCGATATTTATGACAAGAGCGAGAGAAAATGACAATTAAATACTGAATTTTGCACGTTTTAGGCAATTTTTCTTTGCACATATTCTCGGTATTCAGTTTGTTTGTGAAATGGAATGAAAAAGATATTATCGGAATTAGGGTGAAGCAGTCATTGCTGACATAATGTGACTATTATGTTCCTGCATAAATGCCGAGATTTTGTGAAAAACATTTGCTTTAAACTTGTAAAATTCAGTATGTAATTACCATTTTCCCTGCCTCTTGTCATAAATATTGAATTTCTTGGAGCAGGTTTCTTCTCCTTTATATATATATATATATATACACAGTACTTTTTAGTTTGGTTGTGTCATAAGTAACTTCCGTTTTGGTGGAATCAAACGGTGAATGTATCATCTTAACTACTAATTATAGGTGGCAATTAAAAATAAATTTGAAGTACAATAACACACCTTAGTTTAGGCACGGAGTGACAATAGCAGCCTACATAGTGGATTATACGAAAATGCAGTTTCTGCCTGATCGCAAACATGCAAACAAAAATGACATAGAAGAAAAATTTGGAATTTGGTTAGTCAGTTTTACCCGACCGACAATATCCTCCGAACTCTGAACAAACCGTTTCTTACCATTTTTTTAAATCTCAGCAAAATGCTTTCATGTAGGTAAGGAAACCCACATTCAAGAGTTAGTCGATCATTTTTTCACAAAAAAACCTACTAAATTTTACCGCAAAGTATTTAAAAGCCAACTGATAATTGACAACGAGTCATTGCAAATAATGGTGAATATATGACTGAACAAAATTTAACTGTACTTTCTTTTACATAACAAAAACGAAAATTATTCATAAGTCAGCCTAGTATATTCTCTGTTTAAACAAATACTTCGTTTCCAATCGCTGAATTGTGAGTTAAAAACAAGAAATTTACGCAAGAAGAAAAATTTCAAATTATTTACATTGTTCGGGTTGTTGTCCTCATCTTTATAGTAAATATGACAGTAAAGATTAAGAAAATAGTCCGAACAATGTAAATAATAAGAAAATAGTCCGAACAATGTAAATAATAAGAAAATAGTCCGAACAATGTAAATAATAAGAAAATAGTCCGAACAATGTAAATAATAAGAAAATAGTCCTAACAATGTAAATAATAAGAAAATAGTCCGAACAATGTAAATAATAAGAAAATAGTCCGAACAATGTAAATAATAAGAAAATAGTCCTAACAATGTAAATAATAAGAAAATAGTCCGAACAATGTAAATAATGTAAATAATTACAAAACTTCATCTCATAAATATAGACAGATGTTGAAAATTTTATTGCAATCAAAATAACAAAACATTTAATTACGTATTGCGGTCCTGGATGCTAAATATTTTGATAATATGCTCTTTTACATTTCCAATGCTGTAAACATACGTCTTACCAAATTCACTTTACCTACTGTTAGTTTAGATATATACATTTTCAAGATGGCGTAATATCTCGGTCACAAGTGTTACAAGCGCTTAGTTTTATTTTCAGTCCGTTCTGGGCTTAAGGCTCTATCACCTTCAAACTCGTACGATCTTGAAGTTAAGCAACATCGAACCTCTGTCAATACATAGATAGGTGACCGCTTGGGAAAAACCAGACGCTGTAAGCTTTAATGTGCATGTAATGGATAACGGCACGAGACTAGAAATCGGAGAGCCGAGTTCTAATCCAGTTGTGTTAGTTATATTCACTTATGTCCAAATACTTTTGGGAAATTTATGAATCCACCTCTCTCCCAAGCTATGGGTTAATTTGTATTTGTATCACTAAATAATTTATTATCTCCAAAATATTCTTACATTCTAAAAATATTTCCAGGCTATAAATAACTTGTAAAAGATTGATAAGGCGTAAAAAAACAAATCACTCTCTGTGGTAGCGTACAATGCAACTCGATTTGTGATCTATTTTTACTATTATATTCTGTGGGTTTTCTTTACTGAAGAGAACTCCATAGGTGCCAAAATTTCGGTGGCTATGTGAAACTGCTGTCAGCATCTTTAGATACATTGGACATATTTCTAACTTAACTCCATCGCTCTGGTGGAGTATAGGCCATCGACGTCTCCACGCCATCGACAAGGGGGTCGTCGATGCTTCTGTAATTTGTCTATTTTATATGTAGCGGCGTTGACCCTACGCAAACCATTTTATATTCTGGGTGAGGTAAATTTGTTGCAAACCAAGCCTATAAAACCCAATCTGCCCTGCTATTTTACCCATAGTAAGAGAGGCAAGAGATGGATTAATACCTTTCTTAATAGGGTATTGAAATCCTCACAGTAATTAGTATTGTTGAGTAAACTGCTTTTAAAATAGTGGGTCTATTTTGCATGCTAAATAATGAAACTTTTTTCCAAAATCTTTAGTAAAACAAATTGTACTTTGTACACCTTTACCCGTTTGTACTTCTCTCTAAACTTTGGTTTTGATTGGTCAATTTCTGGCTATTTTATAGAGTATGATGGATGGATGGATGGATGGATGGATGGATGGATGGATGGATGGATGTTTAACGGAAGTGACATAATTTTATATATAGACAGTAAAATGCATTTAGTATATTTGTTCCTGGAAATTAGGAAACGGAATTTAAATAAAAAATAATTAAAGTAGCATTGTTCAGCCGCTGCATTATTAATATGTTTATTGTACCAAAAATTATGGGCGATGTGAAAAATCTGAGACGAATGTTTGAAAATAATTCAATTATTAAATTCACATAAACATCACATCAATAACAGAATCTCCGTTAAATACGTAGTAATCGATTTGAATAATGATGACATAAAAACTTATGAAATGAATCCATAGTTACTTCACTTACTAGAGCAAACCCACAGACAGACAGACAAAAATCGCCATAAGTAATTTAATAGAGCACATTTAATATCTACGCGCCTAATATCGAACTTAGAAATATAAAACAAGCATTAACAATAATTTCCATAACTATATCACTGAAAAACAAATTAAACGAAAATATTTTTTTTTAAGCGCAACATAAAAAACCACTAATAAACTATTGTATACAAAAAATAAATAAAAATAGTCGCTATGACAACCGAAATAAAATTAGTACATAAATATATATTCATTCTTGGAAATCGAAAAAAAGCACAGTAGAAACGTTAAATAATAATTTAACAGTACACACACATATAGAATAGCGCACAGTAAGTGCTAAGAATAATAAAATAATACCCGGTATAAAACAACAGGACTAAAATTTACACTAATAATAAATATGCATTTGTTCATCACAGTTTAGTGCAGCTCTGAGTTACATGCACGTGCACCAAACGGGGAGTAACAAATACTCTATATATTTCTTTTAAATTTATTTTTAGTATCATATATATATATATCCTTTCTATTATAATAAAAACTGTTGTGCATTTATTTGTATATATATATATATATATATATATATATATATATATTGATAGCTTAATACTTAGTTTTTGGTCCTAATAGGGTTAGACCAGTATACATTTGTATTAAAAAGTGTTCGATACAATTATATTGTAAAACTTTTGAATATTTTCCATTGTTAAACGAGTTATTTTGCTACCCAGGTTTCTACTATGACTGGTGATAGATAGATAGATAGATAGATAGATAGATAGATAGATAGATAGATAGATAGATAGATAGATTTGTGTTTTCACTAAGAAATGAGTTTTATTGTCACAATATTAATGTTATTATGATGAGAAAACACAAATGAAATATTTTAGTTAAAATTATTTTTTAATCCTTTTTTGAATTTTCGAAATCTTGTTTTTTTTTTTTTGGTTTCGACGTGGATCATATTTTTATGGGAAGTTGGAAGTTCTTTTTACGAAAAAATTCTCATTTATTTCGAAATTATTGCAAAATTCAGATAATTGTTGGATTCTGACAAAACTTTCATAAATGAATTAAAGTTTTCTTTGAAACGTTCCATTTTTTAGATAAACTTGGAAGTAATATTTATTTTTTAAATCTCTTTCCGACACCCAACATATTATTTGACTTGACTTATTGGAATTTCAAAATTATTTTTTATAGTGCTTAATTTTCTCGGATATTTTTTTTTTTTTTGTCAAGTATTAGCCAGATTCTGCTCTCAATTGTAAAATAAAAAAGCACTAAATCTGTTATTTAATGAGAAAGGCTTTTAATTGCTTTTATGAATAACATACATTATGAACACTATTGCCACATGATTTTTTCGAGTAAAACTTTATTTTTAAAAGAACTAGTCGAAAAACTTACTACAATTCAGTGACCGCCAATATTTAAGAAATAAATTTGAATTTTTATATGTGTGAGTATAAATTGTCAGATTTTAAACTTTTATTCTCGTTTTATACATATTTCTGATAAAATCTTTGTAAAAAAGTTTTAATGTGTTACCGCATTTACATTTTATAAAATTTTTAAAACTTATTTTTGTATCACATAATGTTTATATGAAATGTTTTTATTTGTTTTTATGAATAAAATATAATATGAACAGAGTTGTCTCAAATTTTTGATGCATAAAGAATCTTAACAAGAATTGTTTTCCTTTTCTTCAAATTTACTTTAAAATAATAAACTTCTGAATTTTTAAAAATTCTTTGTTAACTTGTACCTGCCAAGTGTTGATGTCATTAGATAAAAACTGTTTATGCAATTCATAAATGGAAAAATTCCATACAATTCAACGATGCCCAGTATTTATAAAAGAATTTAAAATTTTTAGGGCGTATAAAGGTGTCGATCTTTGTAAATACAGGCGCCAATACAAACATTATATAAAATTAATATGGTACTTTTAGAAAAAATTACTTAAATTTCTGAAGCATCAGGCTGCTATTAAATCACTCAAAATGTCAGAAAAAATATAGTTTTCTCAGATATTTTAAACAAAAAGTAAGTAATATTTATTTTAATTTAGATTAATTAATCAGTTAATTTTCCTCAAATATTCACAAAATATTTTATTGTTAAAAGAATTTTTTAATTATTTTGTGTTGGCAGATCTACAGATACGTATTTATACATTTTACTGATAAGGAGAAAAAAAGATTTAAATGAATTTATATTCGGTTTGAAACTCACCAAAGTATTTTGCTTATTGAGAATATTAAATTTAATCTATTTGTTTGGAACTGAAATGAAAATCTCAAGAAAATAAATATATACACACTTCCGTGTGAATTAATATATATATATATATATATATATATATATATATATATATATATATATATATATATATATATATAATGATAGCATAAACGCTAAAAGTCAACCCCTTCTACCGAGCGTCCATAGCTCAGAGGTAGAATCGCCGACTGACACCAATTCGGTCAGGTTTCAATCCTACGTTAAAAAGCAATCGGAGTCTAACTGATGAGCTGTGATACAACGAAACAGATCTGTCTGCGGATGACTATATATATATATATATATATATATATATATATATATATATATATCACGTTACAACATGTGAAGAACTACAAGAAAATTGTACTTTTTGTTTCGACATAGAAAGAACAATGTCTCATCAGGTATTATTACGATCATAGTTAACTACCTGATGAGACATTGTTCTTTCAGCGTGGAAACAAAAATGTACAATTTTGTAGTATTTTTTTTATATGTATAATAATTAATAATATATATTAATTGCTCTATTTTTTATATTGAACAGTGTTTTAGATTAAAGTTTTGGACGTTGTAATTTTATTCTTCGTTCTTATTCATTTGAATATGTGTGTGTGTGTGTGTGTGTGTGTGTGTGTGTGTGTGTGTGTGTGTGTGAGTTTTCTTAGTTGCTCTTTCTTTATTTTAGTATATGCATAATTGCTTAATTACTTAATTTTTGGTCTTAATAAAATTTGGCCAGTACCTATTTGTATTAAAATGTGTTCAATAAAATTATATTCTAAAACATTTGAATATTCTTAATTTATAAACGACTTATTACGCAACCTAAGTTTCTACTATATGGTGTCTTTAGGCGATTTGCAATAACTGATTTTACCTTTTTTTTTTTCAAGAACGCACACACACACACACACACACACACACACACACACTGACACACACACACACACTCACACACACACACACACACATATATATATATATATATATAGGTTTAATGTAAAGAATTTGTAAATTTAACTGAACAGCTTTATGCTGACTTCGAAATTTCAAGCGGGCACCGTTATGACGTCATCACTCATCAGGGCTGAGTTATATATATAGTAGATATATTAATATTTAATTTTAGAATTGTGTTTTTTTTAATAACTAAATTAATATTATTTTTTATTAATGTTTTGAATGTTATTATTTTGCAGTGTCATCCACTTAATTTTTTTGCTAATATATTGAAAGTCTTACATCCTTATATCACTGATGTAAATATATATATATTGATATATATATATATATTGATGTAAATCCTTATATCAGTGTAACATTTCGGTTTTATCCATCAATGTTTACATTCCTTATGTTTAATTAAATATTGGTATGTTTCACATATGCACGCATACACACACATACATGCACCCAAGTTATGCTTATAGATACATACACACACACACACACACACACATATACGTCGAGTGGACGTAGAATAAAGCATGAGAGAGAGAGAGAGAGGATTCAGGTTTGTGAGATAAATGAGTAATTGACTTTACATTTAAATTCTTGGAGATTGTAGCTGTCGGGGAAGCAAGTAAACGGAAGGGAATTCCACAGGCGGAAAATGCGAGAAAAGAAGCTGACGGAGTAGAATTTGCGTTTACATTCTATTGCTTTCACAGTAAAAGGATGGGAACTACTTGCTAATCTTGTCGTTCGAGTAAATTACTACATAGGGGGCACCAGTGAGCTAAGTTCATCGGAGTAGAAGCCGTGAAAATTTTTGTAGAAGAAACATAGGGAAGCCACAGTGCGCCGGTGAGAAAGTGACTGCATCTGAGCTGCCAAGTATATATATATATATACTTGACAGCTCATAGCCCAGAGGTAGAATCGCCGACTGACGCCAATTCAGTCGGGTTTCAATCCTGGGTTAAAAAGCAATCGGAGTCTAACCGTACTGATGAGCTGTGATACAGCGAAACAGATCTGTCTGTGGATGACAATATATATATTTAAACACTTCCTGATGAGACACTGAAGTTTCAATGACGAAACGAACGTACCTTCGTAGCGAATATATATAGAATAATTATGTACATATTCTAAAATATTATATATATATATTCAATTTTTGTGCTATTATAATTTTCTTCTTTTCTGGACATAAAATATTTAGAAATTGTTCAAATGTATTATATTTCCGAGCGATTTCACATTACAGAGGCTGATTACGTTTTTACTTTTATTTTGTTTCTACATAATTTATGTCCTTAAAAGAAGGAAATTATAAATTATAAATTATGAATTATAAATTATAAACATTATCGATGATAATGATAAACAATGTTCAGCTTACAGAAAATATATTTAATTTTAAAATTACTCCTTTGTCTTAAAAATGCAATCAGTTCAGTATATATATATAGATATATATTATCCTATGTCGGTATCAAGACTCGGATTTTTGTCCGTTGCGTACTCATTAGAATAATATTACAAACTAAGCGTTCAAGAGATTTGAATTTAAGTTCATTCGATGTTCATGAGAGTTAATACTTATAATTTTATGGTAATAGTTTTTAATTTATCAAGAGTAAAATTGAAATAGACAAAAATTACATAATTAATTAAAATTTTTAATTTTAAAAAGAAAAATGGTTATTAAAATGCAGGGAGATAATTCAAAGGGAGATAATAATTCGTAATTATTAATCGTAATATTTGCTGGGGAAAGAAAGAAAGAAAGAAAGAAAGAAAGAAAGAAAGAAAGAAGCAAAGTAAGAAAGTTAAAAAGAAAGAGGCAAACGTACCTCCGAATTTAAGTACGTGTGTGTGTGTGTGTGTGTGTGTGTGTGTGTGTGTGTGTGTGTGTGTGTGTGTGTGTGCGTGTGTGTGTGCTGGCAGTATAAATCCATTCAAACATTTTTTAACTAATTTTCTCCAAGATAATTTTAAAATGATCAATACAGAGTTCATTCGGGCTGTTTTATTTAATTGAACATCACAATGAACTTTTATTGCAATTACAATAAATTTGGCTTTGTATTCACTGAGGATGATTTGGGAGGAGATCGAAACTACGGCGCTTTCACTGATGAATCTTTATTTTTGCATCAAGAATCTTATTAGACGACTGAAAAGGATCTGTATATACTAGATATAATATGACGGCAAAATATTTGAGAGGATTATATATATATATATATATATATATATATATATATATATGTAACAGTCTTTATTATAATACAGGGAAAATATATGCCTTATCACTTCCAATATTCATTATCGTGTATCCTTTTATCTAAAAAAAAGCTGGGCCCATAAAAACTACACTTGTGTTAATAACGAAGAAAATCACTTACCTAATAAACTAATGGCTCTGTTATTATCTCACCTTTTGCTTCCATCTTTTCATTCCCTCTTTTGTCCCTTCCAATCTTCATTGTTTATGCTTTTATTTAAAAATGCTGGACCCATAAAAACTACACTTGTGTTAATAACTGAGATTATCCCTCATCCGTTGTCTATGATATTCTCTCACCTTTTGCATCTATTTTTTTATACTCTCCCTTTTTACATCCAATATTCACTGCCTTTTGTTTTCTCTAAAAATGCTAGTCAACGAAACTAAACTTGTGTTAATAAATGATATTATCCCTTCTTTGATGCCTCTGTTATTCTTTCACAGTTTGCCTCTATCTTTTCATCCCCTTTATCCCTTCAAGTTTCCATTGTATACGAGTTTATCCAAAAATAGCTGGATTTATAAAAACTACACTTGCGTTAATAAATGAGATCATTTCCTATAAGATGCCTCTGTTGTTCTGTTACCGTTTGCCTGTATCTTTTCATTCTTTCCATTATCCCTTTTTATATTCATTGTCAATACTTTTATCTAAATAAGCTGGGTCTATAAAAAATACATTTGTGTTAATAACTGAGGTTATCCATTCTTTGGTGCTTCTGTTATTCTTCCACATATTGTCTGTATCTTTTCATTCTCTCCCTTATCCATTCCAATCTTTGTTTCCTGTGCATGTCTTTATGCAAAGATATAAAATCATGGATTAGTTTCATATGCACTAATATTTTAATGAATCTTCCATTTTCATCTTTTTCTTTATTTCTCCATCAAAAATCAATGGATTGCAATATTTTATTCATTTAATTTCTATTTAACTTTAAATTTTTCACTCATATTTTTTTTTATCTAAACAGCAAAACGGAACCGGTTTTTCTTTGCTCCCCTGTCGCTTTCTCTTCTTGTTATTTCATTTCATCTGATTATCTTTTCATTATTTTTCCTGTAACTTTCTAACCTTCTTTTCCTTATCTCCTTTGCTTTCCACAATTTCTCTCTACTTCTTTTTTAGTCAGAAAGCAAAACTGACTCGGAAGCCGATACTACACTCTATTCCTAGGTATTTAATCATAATAGTCATAGATTTAAGCCGAAATGCTTGCGCTTTTTCATCTCTTCTTGTCTCGTTAATCTTTCACTCATCATTTTTTAACACCTCGCCACTAACCATGTCTCATTCTGTCTTGCTTTCGTTTCTTTCTCATCACCATATATTCAGTCTTCATTTTCTTTTCTTTTTTTTTTCTTTTTTCTCTTATTTTCTTACTTCTTTGCTTTCTTCTTTCTTTCCCTATCGTTTCCATCATTTTTTTATATTATTGTTTCTCAGTCAAATAAGTTCGTCCAGCTCAGAAGACAGATACGGCATCATCGTCGTCATCATCATCATCATCATCATCGTTGTTGCTGTTGTTGTTGTTGTTGTTGTTGTTGTTGTTCCTTTGATTTATGGTATCT